>JAGKTI010003015.1:7970-18548 GCA_018397915.1 Birgus latro | reverse complement strand
GTGTGTGTGTGTGTGTGTGTGTGTCCGACTCTGGGCATAGGCTTCACAGCCTGCTATCAAGGCCCAGTCGTCCTCCTACAATCTACATGTCACCACTTCGGCGCTTAACACCCACCGTCCATATTGAATACATGCTAGGGCTGTCTCATACAGGACTGGTGTATTGGTATTAGCGGGGTCATTTTTACGACATGTCAGCGGGTCCTCTGGTAGATCAGTAAAGCCTGATTTAATGAAATTCAAATCCTTAAACTGTTCCCTGCACCAGCGAGGATTCGAACCTGGGTCCCACGGGACCGCAAGCCAACTCTCTACTGATCGAGCTACCGCCTTTCTGGTAACAGTTTACATCATTTACTGTATTTGATGCTTTGTATCCAATAATTTAGTGCATAAAATGTGAGAAAAGATGATTTCCATGTCCAATACTTACTTATGCTATGGTGGCAAGTTCTGAGCACCTTTTTTTTTTTTTTTTTATGCATGGAAGAAGGAACCAAAGGCCACGGGCCTTACTTACCTCTAAATCATCATTTTTTGGTTCAAATTCAATTAATTCATGCTTTGTGTGCACCTTGTGCACGGGTTTTATTCGCCCGTGTATGGAATACAACTCTCATGTGTGGGGAGGCTCCCCACATGCAGCTCTTCTCAATAGGGTGGAGTCAAAGGCTTTTCGTCTCATTAACTCTCCTCCTCTTACTGATTCCCTTCAACCTTTGTCTCTTCGCTGCACTGTTGCTTCTTTATCTCTCTTCTATCGCTACTTCAATGGTCACTGTTCCTCTGAACTGTCTGCTTGCATCCCTCCACCTCTACGACGGGCACGTAGTACCCGTCTAGCAACATACTCTCATCCCTTTTCTGTCCAACTCTCTAATGCAAGAGTTAACTGTTACTCCCAGTCCTTCATTTATGCAACTGGTCAACTCTGGAACTGTCTTCCTCTGTCTGTATTTCCTACTTCCTATGATCTCCAGTCTTTCAAACGCAGTGTCTCCAGGCATCTCGAATTGAACGGATCTTGAATTTGGCTCTCTTTTGTACTGTTTTTGCATTTTCTTGGAAGGAACAGTATGCAGGCCTGTGGCCTTTGGTTCCTTCTTCCTTGCATTAAAAAAAAAAAAAAAAACTATTTATGTGAAAGGGGACCTAAATAAGTGCTATACATGTCCAGTAGGGAAGTAGAAATGTAGTTTTCTGATTTAGGTTAGGTTAGGTTAGAGTCATGAATGACCGGTGCTGGAGCTTCAGGACAACTATCCGGACAAGACCACTGTCCGGACATGCCTTTAGCTCTATTACGTCGGATAGTGGAGGGATTACTTTATTATTATAATGCGGAATGGGAGTAGGCTGTATAATCATCCGATCAGGGTGGTACTCCCAAGAAACAGTGGGAATGCTTGTGATAGGGAGAGGTGGATCTCCTGTTTCACTAGCCATCAGGATATCCTGACCATCCCCCTTTCCTGACCTTTTTTCAGTATGATAATAACACAGAGAGTAGTCCAACTTACTCAACCAAACACTTTTCTTTATCTAATGCATTACTCTTTCGTGTGCATTACATACCTCCCAGCCTACCCCACTATGTCACGGGTTGACCCAGCAAGGGCATGTGGCCAGAAAACTTTGCCTCTGCTACCTAGGGGCATACCTGATGGGAGGGGTGGTGCAGGCTCCACCAGCATAACACTTGAGACTGGGACAGGATGGGGTTTCAGATCTGTGCCAGAGGGTACAGGGTTTTGCGGTTCCCAAGTGCCACTTCCACCCAATGGAGAGGGGCCTGAATCTGGGAGTAGCACCCCAGCAGACTGCCTTACCAGTGGGTATATAATGGTGGGCAGTTGCAGTACCAATGTGTGCTTGGAGGGTGTCCCTTTAGCTGTCCTGGCAAGGTGCCTGTAGGCTACTGCCAGAGCCACTGGTCATGGGTGGTGGGCTATGGATCCCAGGTCCCATGCCTGGACTTGGGACTGTGCATGTGGATGGGGCCTGTGGTGTGTCTCCCCCGTTATTTACCTGATTATGACAAAAATGATAAATAGAAAAAGCAAGCCTGTGGAAATCACATCACCCATGGGGTTCAAAGTGCTATTGTGGAATGTGGGTAGTTTGAAGGTTTGAGTAGGGGAAGTAGAGGAGACAATGAGTAAAAGGTGGGTGGATGTCAGTTGCATACAGGAAGTCACCTGCAGGGGAGGATCAGCTAGAATGATTGCTGAGAGGGACTGTTGGTATAAGCAATTTTGGCAGGGAAAAGTGGTAGAGGTGTTGGTATATAGAAGGACTGCTGGGCCTTGATAGCAGGCTGTGAAGCCTATGCCCAGAGTCAGTCACATAAAAAAAAAAAAAAAAAAGATGGATATTCTGGTGTGGGTGTGCTGGTTGAGAAGAAATGGGTGAAATGTGTCATGAATATGAGAGTGAATGAAAGGATTATAACAGTGAAAATATTGTTTGACAAACTCATGATTCGGGTTCTATTGGTGTATGCTCCACAGGCTAGTTTGGATGATATGGAAAAAGATTCTAGGATGAATTGATATATGTGGTTGGTGGTATAGGGGATGATAAGTCTGTAGTTTTGGGAGGGAATGTAAATGGTCACGTGAGTGAAACAGCTCAAGGATACTCGTATGAAGGGTACCTGGGGGGTGTGCATCTGGGATGAGGAATGTGGATGGGGAAAGGATACTCAGATTTGAGGAGACAGTGAACACGTTTGTGTGCAACACGCAGTTTAGGAAAAGAGAGAGTTGGCTGATTTCATGTGAGTAAACTGTAGCACAGTCACACAGGGCAATACACCCAAGGTGAATGGCAAACTGGTGACAGGGACGGCTGGAGCTCTCTTTTCACCAGCCCTTAGGACCTGTTTCTGACCATCTCCCTTTGCTGAAATTTTGAGTGTTTTCAATAAATCAGAGAGTACCTACTGTAGTTCAAGTCCAACTGCTACACATCTATTGTATGAGTGGAGGACACCTGCAATCTGGAGTATGGATTAATTTTTAATTTAATTTGATTTGTCTTCCTCTGTTCATCATCTGTAAAAAAAAAAAAGAAAAAAAAGTGTGTCGAAGAAATAGTAGTCAGATTGACAATATGACTTTCCTGGTCAGGAGGGTTGATAGCTGGCTAGTGAGAGATGTTAAAATGATAGGAAGCGAATAGTGTGTGCGGCAACACAGATTACTGGTGTGTGACTTGGTGCTAAGGAGATGGTAAAGAAGAGGACCTATGAACCTAGGAGGAAAATATGTAAGTTGATATATCAAGCAGTAAGGGATGCCTTCTTTAGCAAGTTGAGTAGAGTTGTGGCTGAACAAGGAGCTGTTTGACAAGTGTTAATGAACAGACAGTACAGAGCTCTCAAGAACACTCTCCTAAAAGTTATGGATTCAGTGTGTGGATGGACAAGGGTCCATCCAAGACATAAGGTAGCATGGTGCTGGAATTAGGGTGTAGAAGCTGCATTTAAAGGGTAAAGAAGACATTTCTGGGAATGGAAGAGTGGTGGTAACAGAGGAATACTTGGCTGAAGTGTGTAGGGTTCGATAGGAAGTACAGTACCGAAAAAAGTTACTTAAGTACAGTACTCAAGTATTTGTACTTCGTTACTTTGCAACACTGCCCATATGCCTTGTTAGTATTGAGGCCCAGTGATGGCAGAAAATACATCAGCTGAAGAAATTTTAATGTCAGCCATGAGGAAGTCAGAGGGGGGAAGTGATGGAGGAACAGCACTGGAATTTTGTAAGGTGGAATTGGAGGAGAAAGTCTGAGATCTGCTTTATCAGTAGAAGAAATAGCTACAGAGCCATCAGAGTAGAAAAGAGGAGGGAAGGATGATGAGGTAAAGTTGTTAGGAAGGTTTTTGGCAAGGTGCTAAAGGGAGTGGGAAGAATTCGACTTGGAGAGTTGAGAGCATTTAGTATGGATGAAATTATTTTTAGTAAAGCGAAGGACAGACTTAGCTCGATTCCGGGCAGACACATAAACAAGATGTGATTCAGGGGTGGGTTGGCTCTGGTATCTTTTATAGGCCCCTTCCTTGTTCCGGGCAGCATTAGAACAAGCGTGATTAAACCAAGGCTTTCTTGCTTTAGTCAGAGGGTATGAGAAGGGAATGTATGCTTCCATGCCAGAGAGAATAACCTCTGTAATGCGCAAAGCACACTCAGATGGCTCCCGGCCATGGAAGCAATAATCATTCTAGGGAAAATCAATGAAGTACTGTCTGAAGGCCTCCCAATCCGTAGCTCCAAAGTGCCACAATCAACGTTTCTTCGGGGGGTCCACAGGCTCTACCAGAGGGATAGGGCAGGTCAAGGTAATGAGGTTGTGGTCGGAGGAGCCCAACGGAGAGGAAAAAGTAACTTCGTAAGCAGAAGGATTAGTTGTAAGGAAGAGGTCATTTATGTTGGAGCTCTCTCCAAGGTGGTCAGGGATACAGGTAGGGTGCTGTACAAGCTGCTCTAGGTCATTAACCCCTTAACCGCGGGTCGTCACTTCCGTGACGCTCGGGCGCAATGGATCATACCGTGTCACTTTTGTGATTTTGTGTTGTTTTGAATTCACCTGTGCTTTCAGGTGGTGACTTGTATCATCTATCAGCACTGCCAGCAATAGTCAGAGCTGCTAATGTCATCAGTACTCCCATCCATTGTTGACAATTTAGCCATTTTCCCCCATTCTAAACTCCCCTCCCTACCTCCCCTCCATTACCCTCGTGTCGTCTGCTCAGCCGCTCTGCGCTACGTAAATCTTCCCCGGATTTTTCCACTGATTTCATCCATTGAAATGAGCCCTATGCCCTATTCTTATACAAAATAATACATATATATATAAAAAATAAGGTAATTGATAGTGCCATTCACCTGGAATTGGCTAATTATCACTTGGCAACATCCAACCTGCACTTGTTCGCTAATTTCCCCTGCTTTTTTCCCCGTGAAATATGCCGTATAGGCTATTCTCGTAATATAAATGTATATAAGAAAGGATGGGAGAAGCCTGAGTGATATTTATATTCACTTGGAACTACCTAATTTATTATGTATTGTCTAGATTTCTTACGACTTATTTCTTTGCATATACATTAGCAGCTGACATTTTCAACTCTTGGCTACCCAGATACGTACATCTCAGTTCACTGCCGTCCTTTAAGGTGAAATCACGTCGCAGTCGCGCCCCTCCATTTCTGCCACTTTTGCGCTTATTATAAAAGNTGGGTACTGAAGGAATGCAGAGAACAACCGGCGGTTAAGATTCATAGTTTAATTGTTTGTTCTCTGGAAGAGGGGAAAGTGCCTCAGGAATGGAAGAGGGCAAATGTTATACTAATTTATAAGGGAGGAAACAAGGAAGAACCCCTGAATTATAGACCAGTGTCCCTGACCAGCACGGTCGCAAAATAATGCGAGAGAATCTTGAAAGATAGATGGATAAAATATCTGGAAAGGATGAACATTTTGGCTAAAAGTCAGTTTGCATTCAGAAGTGGAAGGTCATGTGTTTCCAACATGTTGATCTTTTACTCGAGCAATTGACGTGCTACAGGAGAGAGACGATTGGGTGGATTGTGTGTATTTAGATTTGGAGAAGGCCTTTGACAAGGTATCCCATAAGCGACTATTGTGGAAATTGGAGCATATAGGAGGACGAAAGGGAACCTCCTGAAGTGGAGGAAAGACTTCTTGAGAGACAGACAAATGAGGACAGTAATGAATACAGGATGTCTGGGTAAAGGGAAGTAACAAGTGGAGTCCCACAGGGTTCAGTGTTAGCACCAGTAATTTTCCTGATTTCTGTAAATGATGTGGTAGATGGAGTGAACTGTTATGCAAGTCTGTTTGCTGATGATGCAAAGAGCTTGAGGAAAGTAGAAGTTGAGGAAGACTGTAAAATGCTGCAGGAGGATCTAGATAGGATACACAATTGGAGCCAGATGTGGGAAATGAAATTCAGTGCAAAAAAATATAAAGCATTAGGGAAAAAGTACCAAGATGCCATCACTGAATTATTTGATGGGTAATGAACCAAACACAAAAGCAAGAGAAGAGAAAGACTTGGGAGTGCTGGTCCGGGATAGTTTGTCACATGAAAAATACATTAACAAGATAGAGATATGTATAAACTCTTGACCAAGATGAGTGTAGCATTTCATTACATGAATAAGGAGATGATGAAAAAATTGATAGTGGGCATGATCCACCCCAGGTTAGAACATGCAGCATTAGTGTGGTCCCCACACAAAACGAAAGATATAAACAAGATTGTGTCAGGGGAAATTTATGCTTTCATCCTGGCGTGAGGTCACCAGATGTCAGGGGAAATTTAAGTATTTCAAAAGGGTAATGATCTTGTATAACTCGGTATACAATGTATAGCTATGTGTGCTAAGAATGACTATTGAGTCATTTACTAAGAGGGAATACTCGTGAAATCGAGCAGCGATTTCGCTTTATGCTAGCTCACTTCGCCAATTCTCCAGAGTCGAGAATTTATAGACTTTCTCAACGGTACACAGCGGAGACTAGACACTCAATTAGGCTGTAATGTTGTACCGTTGGCCTCTAAGAAAGTTAGTTTCTCCCCTTAACAATAAAAAATGATAATAATAATAAAGATAACAGGATCTTGGCTGAGCCAAACTCCTAGCTAGCACAATGGATTTAAGGATTAATGCCAAAAGCTGGCCTAAGTACCAGTCGTGATTTAGTACAAAGAGTTGTGCTAACGTGGAGTAGCAAAACTATATTAAATAAGTGGGAAAATTAAACGCGACTGTTACATTTAACAAAGCTCAAGAAAAACAAACTGTAAATTTATTAAATACAAGCAAATAAATTTACGTTACATGACTCCAATTCAAATCAAATGAAGGAATGCACTCACTCACTCAGACAAACAGCTAAATATTTCAAAAAAGCTTTAGCCTAGGAAAACAGGAAAATACTAATCGGTATGGATGAAACAGAGCTGCTGTGACGATCACCAAAGTGGGTGGGAGCTGCGGGACACACGCCAATACAAGCTGAAATCTGAAATCGCTAAGAAATCACTAAAGCCTTGAAAGGCGTACCGCGTCGAGCCGTGTCTACAGGCAGACTGAGCACCGGTTTGAATACGTAGTTCGACGAGCGCGGATAGACGGCGCGACGGGCGCATAACGGTACCGCGCCAAACAGACAGTTCAAATTTATAGGACGATGTCACGACTTACTTAACATAATGTTACAATGTAGAAAATTCGTGACCGATTGAAAGAATACAAAGAACAGCAACCAAGATGGTCCCTAGCCTGGCAGATCTGTCATACAGAGAGAGGCTGGAAAAGCTGGATTTGCCTTCCTTAGAGGAAAGGAGAGAGAGGGGTGACATGACTGCAGTGTTCAGGGCCATGATAGTAGATAAAATTGACAGAGAAGATGTTTGTATGGGATACGAGAGTAACAGGAGGACACGGAATGAAACTCAAGAAGCTAAGTTGCTTGAAGGATATCAAGAAATATAGTTTTCTTTATAGATGCATAGACCTCTGGAATAGCCTGGACAATGAGGTGGTACAGGCAAAAACCATTCATGTATGGAGACAGGACAACTTGAGCTTAGCTCAGTTCCTGTATACCACAAATTGGTAAATACACACACACACACACACACACACACACACACCAAGTAGACCAATATATTTAACATTCAAGGAATCCTTGGGTCAAGGTAAGCTACCTGATATCTGGAAGAAAGCAAACATTGTTCCCCTANCAGGCAAAAACCATTCATGTATGGAGACAGGACAACTTGAGCTTAGCTCAGTTCCTGTATACCACAAATTGGTAAATACACACACACACACACACACACACACACACACACACCAAGTAGACCAATATATTTAACATTCAAGGAATCCTTGGGTCAAGGTAAGCTACCTGATATCTGGAAGAAAGCAAACATTGTTCCCCTATTCATGAAGGGTAATAGACAAAATCCACTCAACTACCAACCAGTATCACTAACCAGTGTTGTAAGTAAGATATTAGAGAAGCTGATAAGAAAAGTTTGGGTAAATCATCTAGAAGAACACAGTATGATAACAGAAAGGCAGTTTGGTTTTAGAAAGGGAAAATTGTGTTACTAACCTATTAAGCTACTATGACAGAGTTGCAGAAACATTACAGAAAAGAGAAGGATGGGTGGACAGTATCTATCTGGATTTAAAAAAAGCATTTGACAGAGTACCGCACCAAAGACTTTTATGGAAACTGTACCATCAAGGAGGAATCCAAGGCTACCTGTAATGTTGGATGCAAGATTTTCAAAAGAAAAAGGGAAATGAGAACAGTACTAAGGGGAAATTACTCATCATGGAGGGAAGTGACCAGCAGAGTTCCACAGGGCTCAGTGCTGGCACCAATTATGTTTTTAGTGTATATAAATGGCATAGATAGTAACACTGGAAATGAAAGCTGTTTAATACAGAGGAGAATTACTGACATAGACTCCTGTAGAGACCTACAAGAAGAATTAAATAAACTTCATGAATGGAGCTATAAGTGGGAAATGGAATTCAGTATGGACAAGTGTCACGTAATTAAGTTAGGTAAAAGTGGAAAAAGACCAGAGTGGGATTATAAGTTAGGAAGTAAAACCCTACACATATCAGAAAAGAGAAGGACCTAAGAGTGATTATCAATAACAGACTATCTCTGGATGACCACATCAGTGAGAAGGTACAGAAAATGTACACACTGCTTGTTAATATGAGAATAGCATTCACAAACATAAATGAAGACATGCTGAGAAAGATAATAACATCATTCATCAGACAAACCCTGGAGTAGGCATCAGTAGTCTGGAATCCTCATTTCAAGAAACACATAGATAAGACTGAAAATGTTCCGAGGGCCATTACAAGATGGGTACCAAGCTTAAGGGATCTAATCTATGAAGAAAGATTAGAAAAATTGAATCTGCCAACTCTACAGGAGAGAAGGAAAAGAGGAGACATGATTATGATATATAAATGTGTCTCAAGGAAAGAGAAAATAGACATAAATGAGTATATAACCTATGGGAAAACATCAGCAAGAGGACACTGCAAAAAAATGCATAAAAATAGAGGTGATAAAGACGTAAGGAAATTCAGCTTCCCTAATAGGGCTGTTGATCTGTGGAGTGCACTACCGAATGAAATAGTGTTTGCCAAGACAATTAATAAATTTAAGTCTGGATTCAGAAGTGGAAGGTCGTGTGTTTCCAACTTGTTGAGCTTTTACTGAAGAGTGATTGACATGCTACAGGAGAGAGATGGTTGGGTGGATTGTGTGTATTTAGATTTGGAGAAGGCCTTTGACAAGGTATCCCATAAGCGACTATTGTGGAAATTGGAGCACATAGGAGGACTGAAGGGAAACCTCCTGGAGTGGATGAGAGACTTCTAGAGAGACAGACAAATGAGGACAGTAATATAGGACAGTATGTCTGGATGGAGGGAAGTAACAAGTGGAGTCCCACAGGACTCAGTGTTAGCAACAGTAATGTTCCTGATTTATGTAAATGATGTGGTAGATGGAATGAACAGTTTTGCAAGTCTGTTTGCTGATGGTGCTTAGATTTTGAGGAAAGTAGAAGTTGAGGAAGACTGTAAAATGTTGCTGGAGGATCTGGATAGGATAAATGATTGGAGCCAGATATGGGAAATGAAATTCAGCGCAATAAAATGTAAAATATTAGAAATGGGAAAAAGTACCAAGAGGCCATCACTAAATTATTTGATGGGTAATGAACCAGTCACAAAAGCGAGAGAAGAGAAAGACTTGGGAGAGCTGGTCCAGGATAGTTTGTTACATGAAAAACACATTAACAGGATAGTTAGAGAGATGTATAAACTCTTGACCAACTTGAGAGTAGCATTTCATTACATGGATGAGATGATGAAAAAATTGATAGTGGCCCTGATCCACCCCAGATTAGAACATGCAGCAGTAGTGTGGTCCCCACACAAAACTAAAGATATAAACAAGATTGAAAGAATACAAAGAACAGCAACCAAGATGGTCCCCAGCCTGGCAGATCCATCATACAGAGAGAGGCTGGAAAAGCTGGATTTGCCTTCCTTTGAGGAAAGGAGAGAGAGGGGCGACATGACTGCAGTGTTCAGGGCCATGATAGGAGTAGATAAAATTGACAGAGAAGACCTGTTTGTATGGGATACGAGAGTAACAGGAGGACACGGAATGAAACAAGAAACCAAGCTGCTTGAAGGATATCATGGAATATAGTTTTCCTTATAGATGCATAGACCTCTGGAATAGCCTGGACAATGAGGGACAATGAGGTGGTACAGGCAAAAACATTCATGTATTTAAAACTAGACTAGATAAATGTAAATACAGTATGGATACAGGACAACTCGAGCTTAGCTCAATTCCTGTATACTACAAATAGGTAAATACACACACACACACACACACACACACACACCAAGTAGACCAATATATTTAACATTCAAGGAATCCTTGGGTCAAGGTAAGCTACCTGATATCTGGAAGAAAGCAAACA
>JAGKTI010003014.1:26650-61137 GCA_018397915.1 Birgus latro | reverse complement strand
TAGGTTAGGTTAGGTTAGGTTAGGTTAGGTTAGGTTAGGTTAGGTTATGACCGAATATGAAATTCACTGGCTTCCACCTTTTTCCTAGCTAGTGCACTTAAAAACCATGCATGAAAAAATTAAACTGCAAGCAGGAAATTATGATTAACATTTAGGGTAATTTTTTAACACATTTACAGCATGATGAAAACAGGTTAGACACAAAAATCATTACGGAAATCATCTTCCACACAGTTTATGCATGAGATTAATGATATGGAAAGAACAAAACAAGGAATTTTGATGAAGTTAGGGTACTTACGAAAAAGAAGCCGCTGTCTATAACTCGCTCTATCATCTCAGACTTTGACACGAAGAAATTGCACCACACAACCTTAGCAATTTACAATCACCAGCACTTTTCACCAACACTTTCCACAACGTTTTTTTTGCATAACTGGGATCACATCACTTCACTGCACTGTACATAACAGTAAATTCCTGTGTGATCTAGTGACGAGTCCTGGAGCCTGAACTTCTCAGCAGCAGCTTTCAGCTCCGTTCCACGTACCAACACATCCGCAGCACGTTGTTGTCGTTACCAAATCAGCGTGGATCGGTCGATGTCTGCATACTTAGGACTAAACATCACCTTCCTCTCCACGTTTCGTTTGGTCTTCGAAGAGAAATCAGCCATGTACTGCTGTAGTTTGTCTCGGGACTTCTTGATATCAAACAAAGTGGAGCGAGGGAGATTGAATTCACGACGAATCCGTGATGTCGGCCACCCGGCGTCCATCTTTTCCAATACCCTTCCCCTTTCTTCTCCAGAGTCAGAACCACTTTGTTCCTCTTCTCAGGTGGCGAGGCCATCATCACACACATGATGAAGAAGGTGAAGAGCAGTATCAAGCACTGTAGGAGGTAGGGTATCACCACAAATGCAATCACTTCGGCCGCCAATGTCGGAGGTGTTCACGAGGCAGCAACTGAGTGGGTAATGGCAACAGACAGACAGGTGCCACGCGCGTAAACACAGCCGATCGGCGCGTGTGGGAAATTCAAACTGACGCGGTCCCAAAAATCGAATTTTTTTCGAATTTTTGGGCATTTCAGGGGTTGGGCAGCCCATGATATCCGAATAGTGAGGGTGTCCGAGTATTGGGCATCCGAATAATGGAGGGATTACTGTACATCAGATGAAGAAATTTTAATGTCAGTCAAGAGGAAGTCAGAGGGGGGAAGTGATGGAGGAATAGCACCGGAATCGTCTAAGGTGGAATTGGAGGAGAAAGTCTGAGCAAAGAGATCTGCTTTATCAGTAGAAGAAATAGCTACAGAGCCATCAGAGTATAAAAGAGGAGGGAAGGATGATGAGGTAAAGTTGTTAGAAAGGTTTTTGGCAAGGTGACAGAAGAAGCGAGAAGAATTCGAGTTGGAGAGTTGAGAACATTTAGCACGGATGAAATTATTTTTAGCACGGTGAAGAACAGACTTAGCATGATTCTGGGCAGAAATATATAAAAGATGTGATTCAGGGGTGGGTTGGCTCCGGTACCTCTTATAGGCCCTCTCCTTGTTGTGGACAGCATTAGAACAAATGTGATTAAACCAAGGCTTTCTTGCATTAGTCAGAGGATATGAGAAAGGAATGTATGCTTCCATGCCCGAGAGAATAACCACCGTAATGCGCAAGGCACACTCAGATGGCACCCGGCCATGGAAGCAATAATCATTCCAAGGAATATCAAAGAAGTACTGCCTGAGGGCCTCCCAATCTGCAGCTCCAAAGTGCCACAGGCGGCGTTTCTTTGGAGGGTCCACAGGCCGTACTGGAGCGATAGGACAGGTTAAGGTAATAAGGTTATGATCGGAGGAGCCCAACAGAGAGAAAAGATTAACAGTGTAAGCAGAAGGATTAGTTGTTTGGAAAAGGTCAAGTTTGTTGGAACTCTCTCCAAGGCGGTCAGGGATACGGGTAGGGTGCTGTACAAGCTACTCTAGGTCATTAAGGATAGAAAAGATGTAGGCTTGTTCACCAGGTGGATCAGTGAAAGGAGAGGAGAGCCAAAGGTGGTAGTGAACATTGAAATCTCCTAGAATGGAGATTTCAGAGAAAGGAGAAATGGATAGAATGTGTTCCATCGTAGAAGTTAGATAGTCAAAGAATTTTTGATAGTCAGTAGAATTAGGAGATAAGTAAACAGCGCAGATATATTTAGTCAGAGAATGACAAGAAAGCTGAAGCCAGAGAGTAGAGAATTCAGAAGAATCAAGTTCAGGAACACGAGAGCAAGATAGATCGTTGCGTACATATACGCAACAGCCACCTTTGGCTTTGAAATGAGAATAGAGAAAGTAGGAGGATACAGAAAAGGGTTTGCTGTCAGTTGCCTCAGATAGCTGAGTCTCAGAGAGAAAGAGAAGGTGAGGTTTAGAGAAGAGGTGGTGTTCAACAGAATGAAAGTTAGAGGAAAGGCCGCGAATGTTACAGAAATGAAGAAGGAGTGTGTCAGACAGTGGTTCCAGGCAGCTCTGTGAGTCGTCACCGGAAGAGGGGCGGATGGTGGGGGCATTTATGGTCCCCCCCCTAGGGACTCCGAGGCATGATTTTTGTGCACCATTTTCTTACAAATTTTGAAAAGGAAGTGTAGTGTGTAGTGTGCATGTAATCTGGTGCTGACAGTTAGAGAAACTTGTACTGGAGAGCATGCTGGACTACTCTCTGTGTTACTGAGACACTGAAAAAGTTCAGCAACGGGGGATGGTCAGGAACAAGTCCTGAAGGCTGATGAAACGGGAGCTCCAGCTCTCCCTGTCATCAGCCTTCCATCCACCTTGGAAGTACTGCCCTGCTCGACTGGTGCTACAGTCTACTCCTCCAATGGACTTTTTTTTTTTATAATTAAATCTCACCCTCAATTCTAGCAGAAATTCCTCATTACCAAATTCAATGGTATCACACACACGCACACACAAAAGGGGAAGGGGGTCTTAACTGGGAGGTGTAGCCCCTTAGAAACCTCCCCCCAAGACAACCATCCACACTGCCACTAAATCTATCCTTGAAAAGGGTTTGTTGAACATGCAAGGAGTAAATCTCTCTGGCTCAACATGACACCTATGTATTTTTTGTGTACAGTATATTTTTCAACACCTGCATTTTCTTTACTACTAAGTTCTAGAGAAAACTGTGGTTGTTGCTTAAAAGAACTCCCCTCACTCCCACAAAAAAACAAAAAAAATGCAAACCCTGTGTCTGCCTGTATAGTACATAAGTATATAATTCCAGCTTTATTCAGATCATGGTCAATTCAGTCCCACTAACTATACGAACGGTATATATTTCCAACAACTATAAGGACCAAAATTAACTGACTGGTCCTTAATCTGTTGGTGGTAAGATTATATGAATTGATGCACAGAATAAATTCCTGCGATGAGGTCAGTTAACCATAAGCCGCATTTTCATGAGGCCTTTTTAGACCAATCAAAGTTTTCTGGACCTACTTGATGCTCACGAGAATGGATTTTAGACCAGTTCCATCTGTAATGCGCTCCTATTGGCTGAAGGAGGGTGAGGCAGAGCCATGATGGAATCAGCTGGGTTATTGTAAACAGAGAACAACCATGCATCCTTCATGCACAGACCAGGTATACCCAGTTCTGGCTCTAGGGCAGGACTGCTTGAGACCAGTCCTGACTGGTCTGATTTTTCTGAAACTGTCTCGCCAGAAGAGTCTTGGGACTAGTCTTGGCTGGTCTTGACCGGTCTGAAAGCCTCACGAAAACGTGGCTAGTCACCCCCCTCTCACGGAAGGGCTACTATTATTGTGGGCCCCAACCACGATACCTGTATATATCAAACGGATGCTAGAGAGAGGCCCACATTTAGTACCAAAATGAATACATTCTAAACCACCTATATTCAATTCCTTAATCATACTGATGGGCTAACCTTAACAGGATGCTGATCCTCACTTTTTGGCTCATCTGTCTGCGCTGGTTTTGAATACAACTTATCCTCCTAAGAATGATCACCTAGGCTACTATGGTGCTGCGATATAACTAACATGGTACTATATTTAAAAAAAAAAAAATAGTATTTAGAGAAAGTTACCCTGATGGACTAGATTTATGTTTAAAAATGTTCTTCCTATCGAAGTCCTAATATTGTAACAGCCTACATGTTATCAAACCATCTACCTGTTAACAGTCAGTCAGTGGCCTTTCTAATAAAAGAATCGTATTGGTAACAGCAGCACCTACTTTTCACCGCCTTGTTGCGAGCTGTTGTAAGCTACTGTCAACGTGAAAGCGGACTGCAGAGTGACTGTAGTACCTCGTGCTGCCCCCTGTTGCCCTGATCACAAACTTCCACACCACACAACACACTTGTCACAGTGGCAGCCAGCCCGATGGTTCTTACCTACTTCTTTTATTTATTTATGGAACTTTGTATTGTGTCCAGACACTCATCATATTATATACTTAACAATATATACTCATGTCGTAATGACATAATCAGATACTATGTAACTGCACACGTCAGGCAATAAATATATTTAATCTGAGCCAGTTGATGCAAGAACTACAATTTAATACCCTGCGTACATAATTATCAGCATTTTATCTCCATGAAAAGTAAATAATTGGACACAATGATTATTAAAAGATATGTTCATACCCAGCGGCTGCCTCTCAGCTGATTTTTGGCGGGCCGTCCGCATCAACACAAACAATGAAGAAAATTTTGCTTTATATCTCAACAGGTATGCTTTTGAAAGCAGACTTCCGGGTACTTTGTGACTAATTTGGGTATGTTCTAATTATCTCCAATGTAAATGTCGTCCAAAATTGTGGATAATGTTGTGGTCAATATTCGCTGGACTCTATACGGTATAGAAATGACCACAGTTTTAACATAATACTAGCAAGCATCTGTCTTGCCCATAAGTAAACTAACCATTTTCAGCCATTCACTCACGAGAAGTCAGCTTTGTTGGCAGGAAATCTTGTTCATTGAGTACTGACTGGCGTACGTTTTCTTTTGATAAGTAGTTATACGAGGGTTTAAATGGGGGTAAAACAGTGCAAGTTACTGTACTTTATTTCTCTAAGGATTATTTGCTTGGTTTTCTTGGTGTTGTTTAGAGGTCGATGCCTCACAGTCGTGGTGGTCCACCGCTGCATCTGGTCCTGGTGTCCTTACTTTTTAGCTCTACTTGGTCCAGTATGGAGTTGGTTGACGTGTTTTTTTTTTTTTTTAATGCAAGGAAGAAGGAACCAAGGGCCATGGGCCCACATACTGTTCCTTCCAAGAAAAAGTAAAAACAATACAAAAGAGAGCCAAATTCAAGATCCATTCATTTTGAGATGCCTGGACACACTGCATTTGAAAGATTGGAGATCATAGGAAGCAGGGAATACAGACAGAGGGAGACAGTTCCAGAGTTGACCAGTTGCATAAATGAAGGACTGGGATAACGGGTAACTCTTGCATTAGAGAGTTGGACAGAAAAGGGATGAGAGTTTGTTGCTAGACGGGTACTACGTGCCCGTCGTAGAGGTGGAGGGATGCAAGCAGACAGTTCAGAGGAACAGTGACCATTGAAGTAGCGATAGAAGAGAGATAAAGATGCAACAGTGCGGCGAAGAGACAAAGGTTGAAGGGAATCAGTAAGAGGAGGAGAGTTAATGAGACGAAAAGCCTTTGACTCCACCCTATTGAGAAGAACCGCATGTGGCGAGCCTCCCCACACATGAGAGTTGTACTCCATACACGGGCGAATAAAACCCGCGTACAAGGTCAACATCTGTGCAGGGGTAAAGAAAGCTCAGAGTCGGCTCAGCACACCTAATCTCTTGGAAGCAGATTTCACAAGAGATGTAATATGCTCTTTCCAAGACAAATCCCGAGAGAATGAAACCCCAAGCATGTTCAAGGATGATGCAGGACTGAGCTGGACATTATTAAACATTAGTGGATAATCCTGAGGAAGATTTTGTCGGGTTGATAAGTGTAAGAACTGAGTTTTTGATGCATTAAAAATAACAAGATTATTTTTACCCCAATCAGAGATATGAGCCAAGTCAGACATTAGGTGTGCCATAGCCTCATCCCTTGTTTGCTGAAGTAACTGCTGAGATGGACGTTGCGGAAATCGAATGGAAAGGTGAAGGGTGGAATCATCAGCATATGAGTGGATAGGGTTAGATGTACAGCTTAGAAGGTCATTGATGAATAAAAGAAAGAGAGTTGGTGATAGGACAGAGCCCTGAGGAACACCACTGTTGATAGGTCTAGGAGAAGAACGATGGCCGTCTACAACAGCAGCTATAGAACGACCAGAAAGGAAGCTAGAGATGAAGGCACAGATAGAAGGATAGAAATCGTAAGAGGGCAGTTTGGAAATCAGAGATTTATGCCAGACTCGATCAAAAGCCTTAGAGATGTCAAGTGCAATGGCAAAGCTTTCGCCAAAGTCCCGAAAGGAGGATGACCAGGAGTCTGAAAGGTAGGTGAGAAGATCGCCAGTGGAGCGTCCCTGACAACCCATACTGACGATCAGAAAGAAGGTTGTGACGGGAAAGATGCTTTAAAATTTTTCTGTTAAGAACTGATTCGAAAACTTTTGATACACAGGATGTTAAAGCAATTGGACGATAGTTAGAGGGTTGGGAATGGTCACCCTTCTTTGGGACTGGCTGAATGAGAGCAAACTTTCAGCAAGAAGGAAAGGTACAAGTTGAGAGACAAAGGCGAAAGAGTTTACCTAGGCAGGGTGTAAGCACAGTTTTTGAGGACAACAGGAGGGACTCCATCAGGCCCATATGCCTTGTTAATATTGAGGCTAGTGATGGCAGAAAATACATCAGCTGAAGAAATTTTAATGCCAGTCATGAGGAAGTCTGAGGGGGGAAGTGATGGAGGAATAGCACCGGAATCGTCTAAGGTAGAATTGGAGGAGCAAGTCTGAGCAAAGAGATCTGCTTTATCAGTAGAAGAAATAGCTACAGAGCCATCAGCGTAGAAAAGAGGAGGGAATGATGATGAGGTAAAGTTGTTAGAAAGGTTTTTGGCAAGGTGCCAAAAGGAGCGAGAAGAATTCGAGTTGGAGAGTTGGGAACATTTAGCACGGATGAAATTATTTTTAGCAGAGCGAAGAACAGACTTAGCACGATTCCGGGCAGATGTCCAATCCCCCTTCTGTATGGAGAGTGGTTGCCTCTTTGATTATGTGAATTGGGCCAGATCTCAACATTTTGAATTTGTCTTCGTTGAACTGCATGTTGTTCTCTGTAACCCAAGTGTAGACTGCGTTGAGGCCTTCCTGCAGATAATGCACTTCCTCTTCAGTGGTGACGGTATGACTGATGTTGGTGTCATTGGCAAATGAGGAGAGGAAGGAAGATCCCACTTTATTGTCAGTGTTGCCCAGATGTGTCAGGAAGAGGAGGGGGACACAAGACCGACCCCTGTGGCACTCCACTAACTATGGTGGCTTTTTCTGACTTGTGGCCATCTGCTGCAACGGACTGGGATCTTCCAGTGAGGATGCTATGTAGTCATATTCCCAGCTTGCCGCGGACTCCAAGGGACTGGATCTTATGAAGTAGGATGCCGTGGTCAACCTTGGCGAAGTCTAAGAACACAACATACACATTCTTTTTCTCTGCCAGGTTCTATAGCAGCCAGTTGTAGTCCGCCAAGAGTTTAGACTGGCAGGACTTTCCCTTCCTAAATCCATGTTGGGTTTTATTGAGGAGGTTGTGTTCTTGCATGTGGGCAATGCTCTAATTTTGTCCTACACATTTCTCAAACACCTTGATTATGTGCACTGTGAGAGCAACAGGCCTGTAATTTGGGGGGGGGGCTTTTGTTTCCACCCTTATATATTGGACTCAGAGTGGCTTGCTTGAGTAATGTTGGAATGATTCCCTTGTCCAGTAAGTGGCGCCACAGCTCGCGGACTGGCTGTGCTAAGGTCTCCCTACACTTCAGGAGCAGGATGGCTGGCACTGCATCTGGCCCAGCAGCCAAATTCGGTCGTAGTTCTTTTATGGCTTCCTTGCTGTCCTCCACTGTAGTTTGGATGTCAGTAAGGTGGTTTGATTGGAGCATGTCATCTGTGAAGAAGGATGCCAGGCATTGGACTATTGATTGTCTTCTTGGGGTGGTAAATATACTGTTGTATTGCTGCATCACAAATTGACAAGTTTCTCTTGGATCTTTTGTTATCATTCCCTGTTGTGTTTGCAGTGGCCCAATCAGTGTTTTAGTCTTAGAGAATCTTTTACAATAGCTGATGAAGTATTTTGGGCCGTGCTTGACGTTCATTACTGCCCGTTCTTCTTCAAGTCTTCGCTGAGCTTCATGGGAATCTTTAATATGTTGCTTAACCTCTGCTATCTTTGCACTGGTTGAGCATTTCTGCTCTTTGCTATCTGGTTTACTTAGCTGCTTGTTTTGAGAAGTTCTTTTCCGCATCATGAGTCTTCAATCTCAGGATGGTGTTGTGTTGGACGTTTCTCTTTCTCCTCTTTATTGGGACATCATTATGACAGGTTTCGAGTATAGTATTGAGCAGACAGTGCTTTCAGTATGTCATTTTGATCATTATGTCCCAAGATCAAGTCCCAGTTTGCATCCTCAAAGCTTCAGTCTGTGTGTTCCCAGTTGACTGAGTCATTGAAAATGTTGAACTTATCAAAGGGGGTGGACTCTGATGGGAACTCCTTTGTTTGCCTGTCTCCAGCCTTTATGTATGTGATGTTTACGGTGATTAGGTTGTGATCTGAAAATATTGTTTTTACCATTTGATAGCATTAGTAAAGAAGAGGTCTAGGATGTTGTTTATTCATGTTGAGCTTATTATATGTTGTTAGTGGAATACTTTATCATTGGCATCCAGGAGGAGTCTGTCCTGTACTTGATCCTCCAGTGTGCCTCCCGAGATGATACATTCTGGCCACTGGACTAATTGGACGTTGAAGTCCTCACACATGAAGATATCTGGCATAGGTGTTTGCATGTTTTCGTTATTTTGTTGATGCCAGCTGTTTTTTTTTAAATTATTATTTTCTCGGTCACACTGCACTGGGGCGGGCGATAACAGTTGATAACAATTGGGTTTGCTAACTTTAAATATAGAATGATTAGTTTGACCTGACCATTGGAGTAAGAGAGTAGGGGTTTTGTGTCAATAAGATAGGTCATTCCTTATGTATACCATGACACCTCCATGACTTCTACCTTCCCTGTCTGCTCTGTATGGTGTGTAGCTTCATATAATTTCAGAGTCATTCACCTCACTCCTTAAGTGTGTTTCGGTTAGGGCAACCAACATTGGGTCCTCTGTAGTTAATAGTCCGGTCAGAAAAGGAACCTTGCTTTGGTTAGTTTTGGGTAGAGGCCCTAAATATTGCCCATAATGATATTTTCTAGCGGGAGTTGTATTGCAGTGAGCTAGGACAGTTGCTGGCTGGGTGTCATCTCTGGTACCCAACTTGTCTTGTTCTCTTTCATGAGGCTGGACAGTAGCATTCCTTGGGACTTGACAGCCTTGGTTAAGACCTCCGTTGCTGACTTCATACCTGTTACCGTCTCTAAAAAAAGGGTCATTTTGTGGGTTACCTGACCCTGGAGTTGGTAGGGGTGGTGGTGCTGTGCTGGATCTGACATAAGTTATTATTACTGGTAAAATTATGTGTACCAGTAGGCTAAGGATGTTTGACTGGGTATGTCCGTTCAGGGTCTCCACGTCTAATCTTGGCGCTGGAGGGGAACCTACCTGAGGTGGCAGCACCCCAAGGAGGAACATCAGCAAATCCAGGTCTGGAAGACTTCCCCAACCTACCATGCATTTTACGAGGAGGACCTCTGTCAACATGGTGGTCTACAGTCTCAGATTTGGGAGTGGCTGTTCCCTTTGCTGTTTTCTGCATTAAAGGGAAAAATTTATCTGACATTTATTTCCCCCCTTACACTTGCACGACTCTGTCTTCCATCATGGAAGAGAGAGTTATATGTAGAAAAGAAGAGAGAAGTGACAAGATCAGTAAGGAGAGTGGATGAGGAATTTGGAAGGACTTTGAGTGTAAAGTGGAGGAAATGTAAGAAAGTGTTCTGGAAAGAGGTAAAGTGAGTTAGACAGCGTTTTAATTAAGTTAGTCAGGGAGTGAAAGATAAAAATGGTAGTTTACTAGTGGAGAAGGAAAGAAAAGTGTTCAGATGGAGAGAACACTTTAAGGAATTGTTGAACATAGAGAATGAAAATAATATAAGTGGCTGGGGAATGGCTGGAGGAAGGAAGGATGTGAGATGAGAGGAAGAAATCAGTAGGATAGAAGTAGTGGAAGCAATGAAGAAAGTCAAAATGGGGAAAGCCCCAGGAACTGATGGAGTGTGTGGTGAAAGGCCGAAGCATGGAGGAGAGAGAGCAGTAGAATGTATGTGGAAAATGTGCAGATTGGCCTGGGAGGAAGGTAGAGTCCCAGAGGATTAAAAGTCAGGTATAATTATTCCCCTGTATGAAGGAAAAGGAGAAAAGGAAGGGTGTAGTATATGGTAGGATACTTATTGACAGAGTTTGGGAAATAACAGAGCAATTAGTTGGAGAAGAACAAGGAGGTTTTACGAAGGGGAGAGGTTGTGTAGATCAGACATTCATTCTTAGGTCTTTAGTGGAAAAGTTTATAGTGAAGGGAAAGAAGTTGTATGCAGCCTTCATGGATTTGGAGAAAGCATATGACAGGGTGGATAGACAAGGATTGTGGAAAGTACTAAGAATATATGGAGTGAATGGGAAGATGTTGAATGCCATGAAGAGTACCTGTATGTATGAGGGTGCTAAAGTTGCAGTGCATGTGGTTAGTGAATTTTTCAGTTTGAAGGTTGGATCGAAACAGGGATGCGTCATGTCTCCACAATTGTTCAATCTGGATATGGATGGGGTTATAAAAGAGATACATTGTAGTTCAATGGATGTTGGAACTGCCCTAATAAGAGAGTGCAATGTTTGGAAACTCCCTGTACTGTTGTTTGCAGATGATACTGTGTTGTTAAGTGAAGACGAAGGGGAGCTGCAAGGCTTGATGAATGAGTTTGGGAGAGTGTGTAAGAAACGGAATCTAAAGGTGAATGTAGGGAAGAGCAAATTTATGTGAGAGAAATGAAGTCAGTGAATGTACAGTGAGGTTGGATGTGGAGGAAATGGAAAATGTGAGCATTTAAGTACAGTACTTGAGTTGTGTGATAAGTAAGGATGGAAGTTTAGAGGGTGAAGTGCTTGAAAGGGTGCAGCAGGTAAGAAAGGTTGCTGGTTCCTTGAAAGCAGTGATAAGAAACAGGGAAGTGAGTATGGATGTGAAAATTGTGATACCAGCTTTAACATATGGAAGTGAACTTGGACCTTGTTGGAGGGACACAAGTCAACTGTGAGAGCAGTGGAAATGAGTTATTTGAGACGAGCCTGTGGAGTCACATGCAGAGACAAACTGACAAAAGAGGAAGTGTAGCAGCGTTGTGGTGTGGATGTGGATGTGATAGGAAGCATTAGGAGAAACACACTGAGGTGGTTTGGCCATGTGGAGAGGATGGAGCGTGAGAGACTGATGAGGAGAGTGTATGTGAGTGAAGTGGAGGAGGGGGAAAGGGAGAGGGAAGCCAAGGATGAGATGGAGGGATGGAGTGGAGAGGTATATGAGAGAGGGGGATGTGAATTGGGAGCAGGACAGTAAAATGATGGGGGACAGGGCAACATGGAGGTGATTTGTTTGTGGCCACCATATACAGGATTAAGGTGCCTGGCAATAGATAGACAGACACCTGCACGAGCGGTCACAGGCCACAAACAAGATACACTGACCCAGTTTGCTTTCTACACATCGCAAGCGCAAAAAGAGCATGCGGATCGGTTCAGTGCAGTTCTTGCATAGCATTAAGCCACATCACGTGCATTACACTTACAGAGACCAGACAGTGCCTTAGCACATGGGTATGTGACAGTTGCTACACTTCCACAAACACTCCTTTTGGCACACTACAGCTCCCCACATCTCCAACAACCCCCCTACTGACACAACCACTGCCACCACAACACAGCCAAGTGCAGAGACACTACACTTACAGCACAGACCTACACTTGCACCGCCTTTAACACAACGTAACACGTACTCTAACAGTGTTTGTGGCGTGTGCTCCAAAACACCACAGATTAAAGATTTCACAAACACAACATACACATTGCACTACTGGAAGAAACAAAGCATACTCACCCGCAAGACTCCACACATCAGACACCACATCAGTACAGACAAAACTGATGGCCATGGAGGAGGCCTCCTCACTTACACAAATCCATCCTCTACGGCGACACAACACAGACAGCACAGTCATTCTTCCACAATTACACCACATTAGAAATACAATCACTCAGTGTCAGCTTCCCCCTGGGGAGTGGGAGAAAGAATCCTTCCCAGTATCCTTGCTTATCATACAGGGTTGTTATGATTTAAATCAAATGATTTAAACTGTGTGACAGACTTAAATCAGTGTGAAAAAAATCATAAATTTAAATCAAAATGGATTTTTTTTATGAAGACAGAGAATGTGATGGATGTGTATTGTACAGATACATTAAGTCTGCTTGGCTTGTACTCTTCCTGTACTGAGCTTGATCAAGTCAGGCACTAGTGATTGCCTTTTGTTACAAGGCAAACATTAACCCATTGAGAGCAATAGGCCTCATTTGAGTCTTATCAGAGTTGAAAGCGATAGGCTTCAAATGAGCGCGATTTTCAAAGGCGTACCAAAACCACGCCACGAGGAGTATCTATCTGTCTGTCTATTGCCAGACGCCTCAATCCTGCACGGGATGGCCACAGACAAATCGCCTCCATGTCGGTCTGTCCCCCGCCATTTCACTACCCCGCTCCCAACTCACACCCCCATCTCCCATGTACCTCTCCACTCCATCCCTCCATCTCATCTTCGGCCTCCCCCTCCCTTTCGCCCCCTCCATCTCACTCACATACACTTTCCTCGTCAGTCTTTCACTCTCCATCCTCTCCACATGCCCAAACCACCTTAACGTGTTTCTCCTAACACTCCCTATCACGTCCACAACCACACCACAATGCTCCTTCACTTCCTCATTTGTTAGTCTGTCTCTCCATGTGACTCCACATGCTCATCTCAAATAACTCATTTCCACTGCTCTCACTCTTGACTTCTGTCCTTCCAACAGGGTCCAAGCTTCACTTCCATATGTTAGAGTTGGTATCACAATACTGTCATGTAACAACTTTTTCACTTCCATGCTCACCTCCCTGTTTCTTATCACTGTTTTCAACGAACCAGCAACCTTCCTTCCCTGCTGCACCCTTTCAAGCACTTCACCCTCCAGACTTCCATCCTTACTCATCACACTACCCAAGTACTTCCCATCCAATCTCACTGTACATTCACTGGCTTCACTTCTCTCGAAGACCATCACTTTACTCTTCCCTACATGCACCTTTAGATTCCATTTTTTACACACACTCCCAAACTCATCTACCAAGCCTTGCAGCTCCCCTTCGTCTTCGCTCAACAACACAGTATCATCTGCAAACAACAGTACACGAAGTTTCCACACACTGCCCTCTCTCACTAGGGCCGCTCCAACATCCACTGTCCGACCTTGTATCTCTTTTATAACCCCATCCATGTACAGATTGAACAACCATGGAGACATGACACATCCTTGTTTCAATCCAACCTTCAAATGGAAAGATTCACTCAGTTTGCAATCCACACGCACTGCAGCCTTAGCACCCTCATACGTACTCTTCACTGCCTTCAACAACTTCTCATCCACTCCATATATTCTTAATACTTTCCACAATCCTTGTCTATCCATCCTGTCATATGCTTTCTCCAGATCCATGAAGGCTGCATACAACTTCTTTCCCTTCTCTAGAAACTTTTCCACTAAGGATCTAAGAATGAAAGTCTGGCCTACACAACCTCTTCCCTTCCTAAAACCTCCCTGTTCTTCTCCAACTAATTCCTCTGTTATTTCCCTAACTCTGTCAATAAGTATCCTACCATATACTTTTCCTATTACACTGAGAAGGCAAATTACCCTATGATTACCACACACTTCTTTTTCCCCTTTTCCTTTGTGCAGAGGAATAATTATACCTGACTTCCAATCCTCCGGGACTCTACCCTCCTCCCACGCCAATCTACACACCTTCCACATCCATTCCGTTACTATCTCTCCCCCATGCTTCAGCATTTCACCACACACTCCATCAATTCCTGGGGCTTTCCCCACTTTAACTTTCTTCATTGCTTCCACCACTTCCATCCTACTGATTTCCTCCTTTCTTCCCACAACCCTCCTTCTCCCCGCCATTCCCCAGCCACTTATACTTGCATTACTTTCATTCTCTATGTTCAACAGTTCATTAAAGTGTTCTCTCCATCTGTTTACTTTTTCTCCCTTCTCCACTAGTAATCTACCATTTTTATCTTTCACACCCCTATTGACTTTGTTAGCACCCTGTCTAGCTCTCTTTACCTCCTTCCAGAACATTTTCTTACATTCCCTCCACTTTGCACTCAAATTCCTTCCAAATTCCTCATACACTCTCTTCTTACTCTTTCTTACTAATCTTTTCACCTCTCTCCTCCTCTCTACATATAACTCTCTCGTCCGTCTCTCAGCTTCTTCGACGCCCCTGTTCCTCATCCACTCATTATATGCTTTCTTCTTTTGTGCCACAGCCTCTCTCACCTCTTCAGTCCACCATGCTGTTCCCTGAACCCCCTTTCGTCTTCTCTTCATCCCACACTCCACCTCACATGCTGCACAGATTTCTTCTGTGACTATCTTGCACACACCTTCCACATCCCCCATCTGCTCCAATCTATATTTACCCAATCACTCCTCCACTTCCCTTTTATATCCAGCCTTTAATCCATCCTCTTGTAACTTTTGTACCATCCTTGTAAGAAATACTTCCTCCTGTCCTTCCCTTCTTCTCTTCTTCCATCTTGTTTGGATTCTGATTCTGGCCACCACCAAGTGGTGGTCAGAAAGTCCACTCCCCCACCCTCTATACACTCTTGCATCCATTACACATTTTCTCATCCTTTCATCCACACACACAGTCAATCATTGCCTTCCGTTCATTTATTCCACCCTCCACCCTTCTCACCACCCGCCATGTATACCTATGGATTATTTTGTGCCTGAAGAGGGTATTAGCTATCACCAACCCCCTCCCGGCACAAATGTCCACTAAAGCACTGCCATTCTCATCCATCTCTGCAGGCACACACCCCTCACCAACCACTCCATCCACCTTCTCATTCCCTACTTTTCCATTCATATCTCCAATCAGAAACACTCTCTCATTCCTTTCAAACTTTTCCAAGCAGGCTTCCACATTTGTCCAGAACTCTTCTCTCACTCTACTTACACGATCTTGCGTTGGCGCATACCCGTTCACAATTGCCCACATTTGTAGTCCAAAGTTCACTCTTACCCACACAATCCTTGACCCAACTGATCCATACTCTCGTACATTCTCCTTCCATCTGTTGCTCACAGCAATATACACTCCTTCTTTCGCCCTCTCATTCTCACCTACTCCCACTCATATACCCCATCCATACTCCCATTCTCTCGCACACTCACCTCGCCATTTAATTTCAGTTATTCCACACATATCCACTTTCGCACTCTCAAGCACCTGTACAATCTTTCTCTCTCTCATCTCATCATTCAAGCCCCTTACATTCCATGTTGCAGTCTTTACCACGTCCTTTGTCCGGTCCTTTTTCGTCAACTTTTGGTCAGTCCTGGTCCAAGGCTTCTTATTCGTGTTTTTAGTTAGTTGTTTTACGGGGTGGGGCACTAACCCACCACCAACCCTTTTAGTCGCCTCTTACGACAAGCGGGGATACTGGGGGAGAATTCTTGAAAACCCCCCTATCCCCAGGGGAGTAGTTGGATGAAATTTGTATGGGAAATAGGGATAGGTGGCAACTCTCGATACCACCCACGCAATGCCCCATATATGTTCAGAATACGTGCGCATGCGCAGACACCGTGGAGCGCCCGTGAAAGTAAATTCTCCTCCTGTGATGCCGCCAACCCCGCACCAAGGCACCAAGCTCTAGGGGATCTTCACACACACACACACACACTCACACGAGAGAGAGAGAGAGATAAAGGGGATCTGCACACACACACACACACACACACACACACACATATGAGAGAAAGAGAGACAGACAAAAGGACAGAGTTACAAGTAAATTGTATGATAAATGTTTGCTTTTTCGGTTGTGCGTAAGGTAATTTATCGTAGTTTGAGAGAGAGAGAGAGAATAAATACAGAGTGACACAAACAGCGTCCCTCCAGCGGTCCCCCTTATCCCTCCCTCCTCTCTCGGAGAGAGAGAGTGAATAAATACAGAGTGACACACACAGCGTCTCTTCCATTTGAATGACGAGGTAAAGGATAACACTGGTCCCTCTTCTTACTGTACTTCTCTGATCCCTCCCTCCTCTCTCGGAGAGAGAGAGAGAGAGAGTTACGAGTAAATTGTATAACAAATGTATGCTTTTTCGGCAGTGCATAAGGTAATTTATTGTACAGTAGTTTGAGAGAGGGGGGGGGATTTTTCTGAGAGAGGCAGGCAGACAAAGAGAGAGAGAGAGGGCATTTTTCAGAGAAAGAGAGAGAGAGAGAGAGAGTGACGAGTAAACTGTGTAATAAATGTATACTTTTTCAGCAGTGCAATAAGGCAATTTATCATAGTTTGAGAGAGAGAGAGAGAGGGTTGATGATACAGTAATCACGTAATCTTGCCCAAGGCCATGGTAAATATAGGCTGTTGGACAATGCCCGTCCTCACCTTACTGCGGGTGGTGGTTAGCTCGCGCCACCAGCTGTTCATCTTCTGGCCATTTTTCTCACCTCCACGTGACTTTATGCACGCGAACATTTCTAAGACGATGATGTGTGTTTCATTCAGTTCTGTAAGACTTGAAATTTCAGCCAAGTCATCGCTTGGTGGCACCTAGCTAGAGAACCATCGTTTCTCTCCACGGGTTAAAAAACAGAGTAAAGAAGGCTCTTTGATAATAACAATAACTGTGATTATACTCGGTGTTAACATATGAACTAAACTCATCTTTGAATACACAGTAACATGATTCAATCTGATGATTATGATCCTAATTTGACAAAATATAAAAGGCAAGTAGGCAACTTTCTTCAGTATATGACAGTGTAACCTCCCCATAGCAAGAAGTGCTAGCCTGTAGTGCACTGCCTTACTCCCACTTCCCATTCACATTATTAGTTTCAATTTTGTAAGTCTTTTTATTTGAACAGTGGTATATAATCATGACTAATGAACACATTGCAGCAAGTGGGAGGAAAAAAGACCCAATATGGTACACTTTTGACAGAATTCACAAAGGCACAAACAGCATTGGAAAAAAAAAAAAAAATTTTTTAAAATTCTGATTTAAATAAAAAAAAAATCTGTGATTTTTTCCATCCCTGTTATCATATGGGGTCTTTTTGTCTCTCATCTTTCTCTTCATAGCTACTTCCCTTTTCTACTCTTCTGTCCTACCTCTCTTCTTGATATTTGTGTTTCTTCTGGTCTTTATTTTCCCTCTGCTCCTACAGTGGCATATAGCCATATTGTGGCTTGGTGCTAATTTTTCATTATTCCTTCTGTGTCAGCTCTGGTCACAGACAAGAATTCATCATTTCAATACATACATTCCTCCCTTTGTTGGAGGGACAGAAGTCAAGAGTGAGAACAGTGGAAACGAGTTATTTGAGAGGAGCATGAGGAGTCTCATGGAGAGACAGACTGTCAAATGTGGAAGTGAAGGAGCATTGTGGTGTGGTTGTGGATGTGATAGGAAGCGTTAGGAGAAGTACACTGAGGTGGTTTGGCCATGTGGAGAGGATGGAGAGTGAGAGACTGATGAGAAAAGTGTATGTGAGTGAGGGGGAGAGGGAGGGGGAAGCCAAGGATGAGATGGAGGGATGGAGTGGAGAGGTATATGAGAGAGGGGGTGTGTGAGCTGGGAGCAGGGCAATGAAATGGCGGGGGACAGGGTGACATGGAGGCAATTTGTTTATGGCCACCCCTTAAGGGATTAACGCATCTGAATTTAGATAGATAGACTTTCCCCCTGACACCTCCAAGGGAGTCATAAGACATCGCTGATCAAATACATGTGGTCTCCGACTTACGATCGGGTTACGTTCCAATAAACTTATCGTAAGTGGAATTTATTATAAGCTGAAAATGCATCAAATACACATAACAGTATGCAGGCCTGTGGCGTGTGGTTCCTTCTTCCTTGCATAAAAAGAAAAAAAAAAAATGAAAACCTAGCCTAGCCAAGCCTACCTTAGACATGTTTAGAATGCATACATTAGTCTACAGTTGGGGAAAAACATTAACACAAAGCCTATTTTATAATAAAGTTTTGAATATCTCTTGTAATTTATTGAATACTGTACTGAGAACGTCGATTGTGAAAGCCCAAGTTCACATGTGATGGCCATTACGAGCTTGTTGCCTTCATGCTGGGCAGTTATTTGGAGTTTCATCTTGAGAGTACTTGCCTTCCTCTTCCTCTTCTCACGAGTAGCAGGAGAGACAGATGGGTGTTTCGTAGACATGAAGGCTGTATAAAACACAGCATAGATACAGGGGGGTATCCAAAAAAACACTGGCAACGCAGAACACTGAAGAGTACCAGTTGTTTACACTAGCGAGCACGAGACAGACTGGGATGTTCTGGGACAATTCCTTGTCAAGACAATTTGCATCAAAACATGGGTGATTCCCCATCAGTAGTCTGTGAACCTCAATCCTACGTATTTATATACACATAACATCTGTAGGTTATCCATATAATTTTAATGTATATCAATTGGTCACTTAAAGTTATTAGACAGTTAAATGAATGATAATGTCTCATATGTAGCCTAGTGTTAAACGATGAAGTGAAAGTTATCACACAGCTCTTGGTTCTCGTTTCAATAGACTGTACAGTACTGTATTTATATTTTTTCTGTTCATACTGACCATTTGATGCCACATGTTACATTTATCATAAAAACATTAAACCATCATCACTTTTATAACTCATATAACTCAAAAGCTAGTATACTTGCTAAGTAAATTGATGTGTAAATAAATGACTAGGAATCTTGGAAACAGCAACCTGACCTGTTTTTTGTTGTGACGGTGAATCACCCTGACAGGGAATTGTCCAGGAACCAACTGGGAGATGCAGCGCTGCTGCTGCCCAGCATCACAAAAGAGTATCGTATCGCATATAGCTTGCCCCGTAAGAGATCAAAATTATAAGTACAGTTTCTACCATCATAAAGTCAAAAGAATCGTAAGTCGACTGATCATAAAACGGGGACTGCCTGTACAATATACTGTCTGTAGACTAGGGAGAGTCTTTTTGTTGCCCAAAATCTGCTCCTTTAAGTTCCCTGATTGTGATGATTGTGGGGTGCACCGCCTCTTGATGTGTATGTGATCTTGAAGATGAGTCCCATGTCATATTTCACTTGAAGGATCTTTGTATTTTAATGAAGGGGGTGTGTGGGACAGTAAGTCTATATTGTGATGATAGAGGAGCACCTGTGCTCATGCTTGTTGCTGATGAGTGTGGTGGCAAATTTGGCTGAAGTGGTTATCAGCATGCCCTCTACTCATGCCTGAAATGTATTGAGGTGGTCTTGGTGCAGTGCACAGGCTGTGTCTGCAATATGATGAATGGATGTTATGATAATAACAAGATATGTGGAAAATTGGGATGTGGAAATAAGCATTTATAGACTGAAGAATGTGGGTGAAAGAATGGAGTCCTGTGAAACTTCGTTAGGATAGTTTTGTGTTTGTGATGACTTGTTCTGGAATGTAGCATGTGCTCGTCTGGTAAATAAGTAGATGTCAAGCCAATGTTTGGTGTTGTTTTCCTTATCTGTGTTGTAGATTTTGGTGATAAGTTGATATCAGGGGGGATGGAATCAGAAGGTTTACTAATGTCTTTTATTGGAAGAAGTGTATGTTATATATGGAAGTGAAGCTTTGGCTGTCTTAGAAAGTAATAAGTCAGGAATAAGATGAGTGGAAATGAGTTATATGAGAGGAGCATGTGGATATATTGAGAGAAATACAGACAAATGAGGAAGTGAAAGAGCATTATGGTGTTGATGTGGATGTGCTGGTAAGCATTTGAAGTTCCTTGAGATTTTTTGGCTTTGAATAAGAATGACTAAGGGAGTGTATATCAGTTTAGTAGTGTTAAGGAAGATAAGGTAGAGGTATAGGATGGAGAATGGTGTGCATTGCAGAGAGGGTAGTCAGATGGCAGAGGACAAAATGACATGGAGGCGATTTGTTTGTAGCAACCCCTCCTGGGATCTAGGCATCTGGCTGGAGATAGATACAGTACATAGACCACATGAGAACAGAAATGGGTGTGATGGGCTTGGATGGAGGTGTGACATTCGTTTCGTTTTTCGTTTTTTTTTAATTTTTGAAGGCTCCAACATGCTTGCATGTGTCGGCCTTGGTCACCTAATGGCGGCTCTCCACGCTGCTCGATCTCTGGCAGCCTCCCTATTCAGTCCCTTAACCCTTAAGTCACATTTAATGACCTCGTCCCATGTCTTTCTTGGTCTACCCCTCCCAACCCCTCCCCCAATATTAACACTTCTCACCCTCTGCACCCAGTTATCATCCCCCATCCTCTCCACATGTCCAAACCACCTCAGCCTACCTCTCCTCATCACAACACCAATACACTCCAGTCCCATCCTACCTCTCAACTCTTCTATCGTAAACCCAGCCCCCCCAGGCCTTACACGCAGGGACGCACTGCACATCCACCTAATCATTGTCATTTCTGTACGTTTAAACCTGCGAATATCCTCTTCCTTTACTGCCCAGGTCTCACTACCATACAGCATCACACTCCTAACACATGCTGCATACAAAGACCCCTTAGCATGTAAGGAGAGTCCTCTCAATGTCAGGAGAGGCAACAGCTCCCTGAACTTCTTCCAACCACTCCTCACTCTAGCAACCGAGCTAACTCCAGCCCCACCTCCGGCACATAACATGTCTCCCAAATAACAAAACTCCTCCACACACTCAAGAGACTCATCTGCAAGTTCAACCCTCTCACGCCTAACAATCTCTGCCTGCTCTCCCCAACACACTGCACACATGAAATCAGCATTATCTCGCAGTCTACCTCTAATACCACTACATCTCTTGTGCACCCACGTATCACAAACACTGCACAAGATGGAATTACTTCCCACACCCATGTGGCAAACTGCACATGGCCACTCTCCCTCTCCTCTGATTGTACCGCCACCAACCCTAGATATCATCACTTTTGTTTTATCTGCATTTACCCTTAAGCCCTTGTGCCCCATACCATCTCTCCACTTCTTAAATCTTTCCTCAGCCTCCCCTTCATTCTCAGCAATCAACACCAAATCATCAGCATACAACATCTCCCATGGGAGTCCCTCTCTGAAGTCACGTGAGAGGGCTTCAAGCACCATGATAAACAACAAGGGACTCAAAACTGACCCCTGATGCACACCAACATTCACGGGAAACTCATCACTCAATGCTCCATTCACCCTTACCTGAGTGTGAGCACCCACGTACATGGCCATAACCATCCTAACCAGCCACTCTTCCAACCCTAGCTTTCTCATTGCCCACTTCACCACCTCTCTAGGGACTCTGTCAAAGGCCTTTTCCAAATCAACAAAAACAAAATACAATTCCCTTTTCTTGCCAATATATTTTTCCTGAAGCTGTCGAACAATGAATATGGCATGTGGGAGAGAATATATATATACTGTGACAGTTTTGTAGATAGACCAGTAAGGTGTTAGTCAAAGCTGGAGGGGAAAAAGCCAATGGGATGGTTGGAAGGAGTGGAAGGAATTGGGTGAGTGGTAAGGCAGTGGGGATAAAATACACCCCATGAAGATGTACAAAGGACATCATTAATGATAGGAAAGTGTAAGTCACAGAAGTTTGCCATGGGGAGGAGTAAAAAGCACAGGCTGGGATGATGGGGAAGGGCAAAGGTATTGTACCCTGTGAAGATTGGTGTTGTATGTTTGCCATTGTGGATGTGACAATTATTTAATTTAAAGGACTAAATGTTTGAGACTGAGGGCAGAAAAAAGATAAGGAGGGTGAAGAGGAATGGTTTGGGATATTGTAGAGCAAGGGTGAGGTAATATACTGTTAAGATGAGTACAGTACAGTATTGTATGTTCACCAGTATGAGTGTGTTGATGGCTTACTTAAAGACTTCTGCTAGAAGAAAACACACACACACACTGCTTTTGCTTATGTGGCTTTTTGAAGGGCAGTTAAAAATGTTTAACCCATCCAGTCCCGACCGTTTTTTTTACCCAGCCTACCCCAAGATCCCGACCGATTTTTGACTTTGTTTTTTTTTGCTGAAACCTTCGCTTTTGGTGAGAAACATCGAAAATTCATAGTGAAATCGGGATCCTGAGGTAAAAAAATGTTGATACAGGTGTCACTCAACCTTACGTTTTCCTTCTTTTTCAGGGTACCTGGCTAAAGAAAACGAACTATGGAAGGGTTAACTAATTCAAGCCACGTTAAATTACGTATTTATTTCATTTATATGGTAAGAATTTATGTATAGTACAAGTCTGTATTGGTTTTCACACAATAATATAGGCGTTTATAAGCATTGTTCACTCACCCAAAACCCCAGTATATGGCACCTTCCTTTACGACATTACCACCTCATCACTTCTGTTTGTTTCTACCTCTAGCTTTTTTGTTTCTTTGTCCTCCACCTCAGGAATCACTTTCACCGTGAATTTCATCATTGGAGCGACCGTGGGGCAACATACCTTTACTGGCTAGGTTACTGCTGACAGGTGAATTGCCCAGTGTGGGGGGGAGGGGGGTTAGGTGGGGCTAGGCAGTATCCCTGCTTGACAGCAGGTAGAGGAAGGTCTCCCACATATGCCTACCAAAAATCACCTGCAAATGTTGAAAAATGTGCACACAATGGGCCTTGCAATTGCATGACGTATGATGCACGTCGTTGGGTCTGTCCGCAGAAAAAAGTAGCGACATGCATCATACGTCGTTGGGACTCGGCGGGTTAAATAAGCACATGAATTGCACTAGCAAAGTTATGAACAAAAGGCAGGGTAGATATTTCTTGTTCCATTTGAAATGGGGCAAGTACATGATGTGCAGTTTAGACATTTAATAAGCTTTTAAATTTTTTCTTTGATCTTTGACAGATTTATTGCTCTTGGGCAGAGCGTTTCTCTACATTCTCGTTGGTGTCCACATGATTTCATTCTTAACAATACCTTACAGGATTACGATATTTTTGAATCCCTTATATTGATAAGCTGAATCTCATCATTATCATCACAAACTGTACTGAATTTCAGAATGTAAAAGCAATTTTATTGAAGAGGAATTGGAAGAAGCAGTCAAAATTATCAAGCAGAAAAGTGAAAACTTACATAACCTCTGCCATCTGGTGCAACTTGCTGCAGCAGCAATATATAACGAGGAGAGTTTAGACAGAGGAGAGGAAGATTCAGCATCCCCAATCTGGATCGAGTGGTCAAAGAAGGAGCCATTACAAGAGTTCTCTGCATCTCGGGACAACTGGGCTCAAGAAACTGCATATGATGAAGATCATGATTTTAGGTATTGTATTAGTAGTACTGTATGTAATACAGGTACAGTAAATAATTACAGTAGTTAACTCTGTCACACCCTGGTATGTAATGGTTGAGTATTCGATTGATCAGTAGAATGATCAGTGAAATCTTATACCTAGTTGTGGGTTAATAATAGCAAAAATCTTATACGACTTTATCGGTGACCAATAACAATGATCTCGTGCAGACACATGCCACCCATGCAAGCGAACTGTCGTATGTTTGAGTCATGATTGCTGCCCATTGTTTACATGCACATCAAAATACCACCACTATGCAATATAATAGCGCAGGCACATAGCAAGTAGTGCATGCGATGTTAAGTAGAGAGAGAACTTTTTGTGAAATACTGAAACTTGTGACTTGGAAAACACCATATTGCTTTCCCTCAGCCTCAGGGGGGACCCTTGGTGACAGCTCATACTGGCTTAGGACATGCTTCAAGTGGTTGGCAGATTTTTTTTTTTTTTTTTTTTTTTTTTTTAGTTCATGTTACATGGCCCTTGACCCCCTTCCTGTCACTATTGAACCCATGCTAAATTTACCTCAGTATGGAATCTGTTTTCACTTGACATAACCCCATTACATACTAGGATGTGACTGTACTACTGTATTTCTAGAAACCACCATTTTAAGCAAAATTACTTTTTGTAGACATGTTCCATCATAGACAATTATATTCCTATTTAAGTACAGTAGAACCTCTCCAAATCAGACTATTAGGGGTAAGGCTGTCTGAATTATGAGGTTGCCCAAGTTATAGCAGATGGATTTTTAATAGCCTGAGAAAGTTTTTTGTTCACCGTAAATTAAGAGTCATAATGTTATGTATTACTCTATATCTAAATAACCACACAGCACTAGCCTTGAAACCCTCATATTCCAATTGTCTAGCTTTTCAAGGGTTACCGGGATCATTTTTTTCTTGGATAGGCAGACACTTTTGTTTATGTCTGGGTCAAGTTTATGCCTAGGGCTGAAAATCTTTTTGGATGACATCTTTCTTTTATGTCTTTATCTTGTCTGTAAAAAAAAAATAATAATTAGTAGAAAAACCTTCTTTTAACATACAGTATGTATCTGCAGTTGCTAGAGGTAATATGTTACAGAGGTATTGTTAGAGGGGGTAAAATGACAAGAAATATGCTTTGGCAGGAGTGTGGTTGTTCAAGTCATATTCCAGTTATTTCATATAATTTGTACTCACTGGAGTTACATTAGGTTTGTAACACTAAGTCCAAGTTAGAGGGGTCGAAGTTAGAGAGATTCTACTTTATACTAAAGACTGCAGAAAAGTATAAAAATATCATGTGAATGTGATAAGGTGTACTATACCTTTGTCTGCATGTATTAGACGGTGAAGTCCAAAAGTAATTATGATCAGTGATTGGAATTAATGCCAATTTTAGTGGCAGTTGGGGACTGCCCACCATTAATTCACTAAGTGTAGTGCTACCTTCAAGTGATACTGCAGTGTGTAATAACCATATAACCAGCAAATGGGTGCCTGGTAATCAGTAGTTTAAGGCACTCACACAAGTTATGGCCTTTATGAATGTAAGTTTGGGTGGCAGTTGGTGTTTTACTGCTTACATAATGCCTCTCTGGTGAGTGACTGGTCACCCTCACTTCAGATTATTGAGTGAATAGCCTTGCCTTAGTCCCTGACTAAAGAGAGGAGGAGAGCTTTTATATCACTGGAGAGGGGGATAATGTACCTAGGATGTTCTTTGTTTAATATCCCAAAAGACCCATGCTTTACATCACCCAACCTTGTATGAGCATGTGAAACAAGGTGTGGGATTATTCAAACATATTTATGATCAATTCCCTGTCGTAATGTGGCAGGAAGAACCGGACTCATGGAGAATTTCTACTCTTGTTTTGTTTTTTTCTTCTTGCTGCCATGGAAATACTGTATATACCTTCGATAATTTTCTTCTTGTGAACAAGATTTATTTCTGTAGGAGGGACAAATGACATGGTAAGATTTTGCACTCTCCTTTCCATGTTCTTTGTAGGAAAACAAATTGTACAGTACTTACAGAAGGGAATTAGGCATAAGTGCATTTGTGAATCTCACCCAAGGTTGGTATGATGAATGTGTTTATAATTTTTAGTTGGTATATGTAGGATGGATGGATGGCATAAATTGCTGATAAGTAAATTATTAAATATGACCTTTAACTCTGAAAATGCTTTCAGGTACAATGACTTTTTTCTCCTGGCCAAGATCTTGCACAAGTTTGCAGATGATCACCAAGATGTGGGGAGCTGCCTTATTTATATGGTGTGGTGTGTGGATACTTATGCCCCAGATCCAAGGTAGGAGCTGTGAATTTTGTGCTGCATAGAGAATTCAGTACTGAATAATGAGTATCTGATTTAATTTTAATAACTATGGATTTTAGATATGCAGTTCTCTTACTTGGCAGTTGTGCTTTAAGCGAGAAATTTCTCTCTCAAAAAATAAAAACGGTATTAAGTACAATACATCATCATCATCACCATCACCCTTGGGTAAGGTGAGGAGTAGCAGTGTCCAGACAGCCAAAGTTTGCCCAGTTCAATGGGCCACACTTCCATTCACTTATCATTCAAGCCCTCGAAATCCTGAATCCATCAGATAGCTCCCCCCTCCCCCCCCCCAAAAAAAAAAACACACACACACATACACACACATTCTGTAGCTCTGCATATACCTATCTGATAAAGCCAGTCCAAATGCTGTCACGTTAAAAAGTGGTACCAAATCCCTTGTTATGCACTTCTCTGCACAAAATTCATCCATCCAGCTCGGTCTCTTGTCAGTCCCTTAGCCTCACCAACTTTCATACCTCTCTTCCTCACCCACCTTATCCCTCCACCTTCATCTTGGCTTACCACGCCTCCTCCCTCCTTCAGATTTGCTCAGATACAGTATACCTTTTCACTACTCTGTTGTCATCCATTCTCTCCACATGACCAAACCATCTTAGTACACTGTCTTTGATTCTGGTGTTCATAGACTTCCTCACTGTGCATCTTTCACGTATCACATTATTCCGTATTCTGTCCACTCTCTGTACTCCACATACATTCCTTGACAGTTCCATCTCCACTTCTCATACTCTTTACTTTTCATTTTCATGCCACACCATAGTCTCATGTCCATGTGTTAAAGTTGGCACTAACACTCCTTCATGTAAGCCTTGCGTAGCTGCAGCGCTTAAGCCTCTGCTTCTTATCAAGGCCTTCATAGCACAAGCTACTTTCCTTCCGTGTGTCACTCAGCTTTCCACTTCTTTTGCACATTTTCCTCTCTTTTTCTATCTCTGCCCAAGTACTTGAACTCTCACCATTTCCAGTCTCTCATCATTCACTGTAACATCACACTGGGAGTCATCTTCTCCCTCAGTATCCATCACTTTTACTTTTTCTGCATTTACTCTCAAGGCATGATTCTCACAGACGACTACAAAACTCTGCACTAGTCTACCAAGCTCTTGTCTGGTATTTGCAAGTAGCACTGTATCATCAGCATACAACAAATTTGAGTTATTCCTTCCATTACCATTCATTACCAGTGCCATTCCTCTCTCCATTACTCATGTTTTTACTTCTCTCATCACCTCATCCATATAGCTATATTTTGAACAACCATGGGGACATCACGCAACCTTGTTGCATGCCTACTTTGATTGTGAACCATTTATTTAGATGCCCATTTACCCTTGCACATGCCTCACTACCCTCATAAAAACTCTTGACGGCACCTAGCAGCTTACCATCTATACCGTAGTCACAAAACCATCCTTCTCTGTCTACTTTGTCGTATGCTTTTTCCAGATCCAGAAAGGCCATAAACACCTTATTGTCCTTCTCACACGCCTTGTTCACTATCTCTCTCATTGTAAATATTTGATCCACACATCCTCTGCCACTCCTAAAGCCACCCTGTACATCATTCACTAGGACCTGTGATCTCTCTCTTGCTTTCTCTATAATCATCATCATCATCATCATCCGGACCTCCTTTCCCAGGAGTAGCAACGTCCAGACAACCCTGGTTTGCCCACTCCAATGGGCCACGCTTCCATTCACTCATCATTCAAGCCCCCGGAATCCTGGCTCTTTCTGATGCACCAAAAATGTCACCACATTCTGTAACTGCATTAACGTATCCGATAGTCTCAATAATAATTATTCAGTATACCTTCCCTACAACACTCAATAGACTTATGCCACGATAATTCTTCCACTCACTTTTCTCACTTTTATTTTTGTGTAAGGGTAGAGTCTCTGCCTTTTTCCACTCTACTGGCACAGTCTCACATGTCCATGCCTTCTTACATATCTCCAACAAGCTCTTCATTCCACTCTCCCCACTACACTTAATCGTCCCTGCATACACCTCGTCAACCCCAGCTGCTTTCCTATTTTTCAGCTGCTTCACGGCGTTCTTCACCTCTGTGAGTGTCATGTTTCCTGGCACTGCATTCCTTCTCTCTACACCCTTAAAACCAATCATTTTAACAGTCGCTTTCCTCTCTCCTTTCCCATTCATCAGGCTTTCAGAATATTCTTTCCATCTAGTCCTTACTTCACCTCATAGGTTAATAAACTACTACTTACACCTTCACATTTCCACATTTCTTTCTACTGTCACTTCTACATTTCTGCACCTCTTTCCAGAATAACTTCCTATTTTCAGAGTAATTTGCATTCATTTTTCATCCAGGATCATAATTTACTTCCTCCTTTTTTCTCTTCACTAGTCTCTTTACATGCTACTTGCACTCAGTATACAGTACATCCTTGAAAAATGCACATTTGAATTGTGCGATTCGCCAGTTATGCAAATGTATTCAATTCTTATTTCAGCTGAGCCCCTGTCCTGTATCCTCTCTTGCCACTTCTACCCCTTTTCCTCCACTGCTTTCTTTAGCCCTTCATCCCACCATGCCATACCTTTCTTCTTTGTTGCTGCTCTTGCCACACCACACACCGCTTTTGCATTCCCAACTAAGCAGTCTCTGTATGTCTTCGACAGGCTGTCCAGATCCATTTCATTCTAGTTCACTGATTCTAACTCCTCCCTTACTTTGGCCCAATACAGTATTTGTCTGCCATTTCTTTGATCCTCAGCTTCCCGACTTTGTCTCTTTCTCTGACTGCTCCTCTCTCTCTTGGTCCACCTCACTCCTCTCAGTTTGAGCTTGCATACCACAATCATATGATCTGACAGACCTCCCCATGGTCCTGTCTTTGTCCTCATATCACAGGCAGTCTGGACTGCTTCTGGCTTTGTCACACTTTTTCCGATAGAGCTACTGTATAAGAATTTACTCACATTGAGTGAGTGGATGGTAAGCTCAGTGTATTGCTGCTCTGGGTGTCTACCCATTCCTCTCTGCCTTCCTTCCTCTTCTGTCTTTCTTTCCTTCATTCTTTCCTTTTCCTTCTGCCTGCAGGTGACTTTACACTTCCTTTTCTGTCTTTCTTTCCTTCATTCTTTTCTCTTCCTTCTGCCGATGGGGACTCTACATTGAGTGATAAGCCAAATGGTTTCCTGTACACCAGGAAACCATTTACTGTGCTGGGTGGTAACCGTATAACCTGGTGGTTTAGTGGGTAATTAAGGAATTCCAGGTAGATTGAACCTGTGTAGGTTTGTATCCAAGGGGTGGTTGGGGTTTAATGCTCATGTAGTGACACTCAGGGATGAATGAGGCTGGTCACTCTCATCTTAAATGTCAGGACCAACTCGCCTAGCCTCAGGCTCCTACACTCCTCATGGGGCGACATAGGATTGGATGATGGTTGGATGGATGTACATGTGGGTACCCGAGTTCAGCGTAAGGCGAGTTTAGTGATTCGCAGGTTTAGCGGAGACTGCTAAAATATCCCTCTCTCATCATTAGCCGACACTCCTCGTGTTCAGCGGTACATATATATACAGTAGGCGCGGAAAGTGTTGACGCCATCTTAAAAAAAGAAAACATTCTTGTGGTTAGCAAGGAGAAACAAATAAATTAACACTCACCATTGAATTTGGTATTTACTGGCATTCCCCTTCACCTTTATTATCTTCTTAAGGCATCTGGGGAGACTGATGGCGTAGTTTTGCAGAACAGACGGACTAAAACTGCTCCATAGCTGCAGCCTCAAGTTTAGGCAAAGATGATGTGTTCATACTACGCAGCTGTCACTTCAGGTGCACCCATAAATTCTTAATGGGATTGATATCTGTGCTGTTTCCGGGCCAATCTCGAATAAAGGGAACCTCACAGTCTGTTAGCCACTGTTTCACTGACTTTGCAACATGTGCAGGGGCAGAATCTTGCATAAATACTCTTGCCTTGGTTTTATCAAAAGAGTCACTTAAAACATCACATAAGAGTTCCAAATAAATGTTCTGGTTCACTTTTTCATTTGCAGGTAGAATTACCAACCTACCAACACCATAATATGTAAAGCAGCCCCAAGCCATGAGTGAGGCTGGGTATTTAACAAACTTGGAAGTGTACTTAGGATCCAGGGGGTCACTGCCTGGTTTGCGGTACACTCGTGATGAAGGGGTACCAGTGACAGTAAATGTTGACTCATCACTCCAAAGCACAGTTTTCCATTGCTCCTCACTCCAGGCAAGATATTTCTTACAAAAATTTACTCTCTTTTTCTTCTGAAGTGCAGTTAGCAGTAGTTTTTTACGAGCACAAAAACTCCTGTATCCCAGATCGTCATGCAACAGTTGCTGCACACTTCTGACAGACACATCTGCCAGCAACTGTGGGTTCTTTTCTTTTAAATCCCATGCTATTAGCCTTAGATCCTTGCTAACTTGCCTTGAGATTAGCTGACGGGTCCTGAAGGTTGTCTTACGAGGTCTCCCAGGTTTGGGAAGTGGAGTGGGAGGAATGGCCTCCCCACTGTCCTTGAACCTCTTCACCAGTCTCTGCACTGTCCTCAGTCTAACACCTGTTTGATTTGCAATAAATGGGAGTTTGTGGCCAGCTTTGTATAAAGTAATCACTTCCACACGTTTGTCCTTGCTTGTGGTTACTTTAGGCATGATGAGAATATGGTAGGTAACCAAATAACTATGTTATTTGAGTCAAAACATGCCCTCGTGGTGCATCACACACAGAGACAATTCTCCTCCTGTGGCTGCCCAAACATTACTGAGCCTGCTCCTGTGGTGCCAAACCTATCAAGCAGGGTTGCCAGCTCCCGTTGAAAAAGCGTCAGCTCATTTCACATCACAGGGGAGGGTAGTATTGACCCTACTTCACTTAACGCGAAGAAGAATGACGTCGGCAAAAAAAGTCAATACTTTCCACGCCTACTATATAGATAGATAGATATAGATATAGATGTACATACAGTAATCTCTTTAATATCTGGAAGCCCAGTATCTGGACACCTCAATGTCTAGACATTTTGGGCCCGAGCCTTCGAAACCCAAAAATGGCCAAAAAATGTAAAACACAAAAACAAAATCCGATTTTTTTTCACTTGTAATTTGAACTTGGTGCCCAGCGTCGAATGTGTTTATGCAGGCTTCCTGCTCCCCAGGCTTCCCTCCGCAGTTCCTGCTCAACTTTTTTTTTTTTTTTTTTTTTTTTTTAATGCAAGGAAGAAGGAACCAAAGGCCACAGGCCTGCATACTGTTCCTTTCAAGAAAAAGCAAAAACAATACAAAAGAGAGCCAAATTCAAGATCCGTTCATTTCGAGATGCCTGGACACACTGCGTTTGAAAGACTGGAGATCATAAGAAATAGGAAATACAGACAGAGGAAGACAGTTCCAGAGTTGACCAGTTGCATAAATGAAGGACTGGGAGTAATGGTTAACTCTTGCATTAGAGAGTTGGACTGAAAAGGGATGAGAGTTTGTTCCTAGACGGGTACTACGTGCCCGTCGTAGAGGTTCAGGGATGCAAGCAGACAGTTCAGAGGAACAGTGAACTACTGTCTTATGTAGACGGATTGTTGGAATGGCTTCCACTTGTGCTTGTTTTTGTTTAAACATTTATAATTCACACTGCTAAGGATTAAGTGCAGCACAACACTGGATAACTGTACGTGCTTCAAGAGCATTTTCACCACTGTCAGCATCTTAGAGGTGGAGTAATCTTCGTAACAACCCCCACGGACATGTTGTAAGTACACTCTCAACTGCTAAATATTTTCCATACTCACCTCTTATTCCTCATTTTCTGGTTCCATTTCATTTATTTCATGCTTTGTGTCCTTTATTTATGTGAATAGGGTCTTAAAATGGTGCTGTTCACATCTAATAAGAAGTTACAGTACCCGGTCAACTGCTAAATATTTTCCATACTCACCTCTAATTCCTCATTCTTGGCTTCCTTTTCATTTATTTCATGTACTTCGTTTGATGCTGCTCATTTAATTTTTTTTGGTTTTCACTTGATGACTGAGCCCTTACTAGCATTGGTCTATAGCAGCAATTTTGTAGATTTGAGTTGTGAATAGTGTGGTAGGTGGTGGCGACCATCGTCCACTTACTTGATGTTGTGCTGCCTACTTCTTCCTTAACCTTTATCATTCTCTTTCTGAGCCTGCCCTCCTCTCTTCCTATTTCTCCCATCTTTCCTGTCACTTCTTATTGCTTTTCTTTCCTTTACAGGTGGCTTTACATTGAGTGACAAGCCAAATGGTTTCCTGTAAACCAAGAAACCACTTACAACACTGGGTGGTAACCATATAACCAAACCATACGTGCTCCCTACGTGTCAACAAGTGGGTTGGTGGAGGGTTAGTGCCCCTCCCCGTAAAACAAATGACTCAGAGTCAAATGGCCACCCCTTACGGGATTATGGCGTCTGGCAATAGATAGATAGATAGAGTTGTGAATATCTCAGCATCACTGTAAAAGTCCTTTCATTTGGCATGTGGTTGTACGGTATTTCTAGTCTTTCGGAGGTTTTCATAAATAGTCCCATTGCGAAAGTTCTCTGCTCTTCCGGCACGTATGCTGCGCCGATCAGCCAATTTGTTGTTGTTGGCGCTAGATCTAGCGCTTTTCTTAGTAATTTAGCACCTTTCATAATAATTTAGTACCAATAAATATTAGATTTTCTTCTATATCTAGCATGTTTTGAAGTTCAAATTAGTGCGAAAATTTGAACATTTCACCTCTAGCATATTGTGTTTTAAAGTTGAGCTTACTTGCCAACATTGCATGCACCATCTGCTGTTATTACTCGTGAGTGTCTGGCTTTGTGTGCGGGACCTTTCAAAAGTTTGGAAACTTTGTCACGCTGTTGTATGGTCATCTTCTCGTTCATGTATTGCTCTGTGGCCTCTGCTAGTGGAAAGCCTACTGGTGTTGTGAAAAAAATGCACCCATAAGGTGCTGACTATCACCAAGAAGACTGAATTATTGAAGAAATTGGAGGCGGGTGTTCCTACGAAGAAGATAATGAAAGATTTTGTGTGAGCTCTTCCACCATATGTTACCTTAAGAAACAGAAGGCCAATTTAGTGCTTAGGGTTGACAATTAATACTTGCTAGACACTGTGATTGAACTGGGGTGACCAACCATGATTGCTAGAAACTTTTTGGCAGGTTTTCCAGGTCATCCAGCAGTTTCTGCTGTTTCGGCACCTGCTTGTTGCTGAAGATGCTGAATGAGTGGACTTTTACTGTATTTCATTAGCCTTCAGTAAAAAACAGCTCAAATAGGCAAAATTTGAACTTTGGAAATACCAGATACCAAATATGTGAGGTACTAATGTATTGTTTTCTGTTAATATTTAACACCATTTATTAACATTTTAATTAGAGCAGCCCCCGTTTCAGTAATAACATCTATTTCAGTGAGGTTCCTGAGTTTTATGGAGCTCTTAGAAGAATACAGCAGTGGCACTTTGGGGCTTTATACATTATATGCAGAGATCAGGAGGTTGTTCAGGAATGGCCAAGCTTCTTACCACTCCACATTGCCAGTGCATCATCTGAAGTGAGTTGAGCATGGTGATACTGTACTTTACAGTTGCACTTTTGTCACTTTTATAAAGTGCAGTTCCAGCACTGTCACTATACAAATCATTATAGTTTTTCCTCCATTGACTACAGCAGTTTTGGTATGTGTAGTATTTCTCACATTCACTCCTGAACTCCCTATCAGTACTCAGATTTTGCTTGCAAGAACAACATATGGGAAATTTCTGCACTCATCTTTCCTCGTTCTTCCTGAAGTAGCATAAAATGGCTACAGTCAAGGTAACCCATACACTTACATGAACCCCACTTGCAGCTATTCCATTTACATTGTGTCCATAAGCAGTGTCAGAATTCAACAAGGTGCTTCACTTGTTCAGTGACACTTAGGCTGGCATCATGGCCATCAACTTGACTTTTGTCAAGAATTTTAAGGGGTCTGAGGCTAGCAACTAGGAACTCCAAAGTAGAGTTGAGGTTGAAGAGGTTTCTTAGTTGGCAAGTTGGAGTCTGTCATGGTGAGATTTATCCAACACACACACACACACACACACACACACACACACCCACACACACACACACACACACACACAGGTTTGTTAGTAGTAAAATGAGAAAGAGAACATCATAGTGAGATAGAATGATTGAGACAGGCTTATTCTGAGGGAACCGCAACCTGTACAGGAAGAGCAATACCAGTGTTGCAACGAACAGCATTTTTTATTATGTCCAG
>JAGKTI010003014.1:0-22331 GCA_018397915.1 Birgus latro | reverse complement strand
CACCAACCCCCTCCCAGCACAAATGTCCACTAAAGCACTGCCATTCTCATCCATCTCTGCAGGCACACCCCACTCACCAACCACTCCATCCACCTTCTCATTCCCTACTTTTCCATTCATATCTCCAATCAGAAACACTCTCTCATTCCTTTCAAACTTTTCCAAGCAGGCTTCCACATTTGTCCAAAACTCTTCTCTCACTCTACTTACACGATCTTGCGTTGGCGCATACACGCACACAATTGCCCACATTTGTAGTCCAACTTTCACTCTTACCCACACAATCCTTGACCCAACTGATCCATACTCTCTTACATTCTCCTTCCACCTGTTGCTCACAACAATACACACTCCCTCTTTCGCCCTCTCATTCTCACCCACTCCTGCGCATATACCCCACCCATATTCCCATTCTCTCACACTCTCACCTCGCCATTTAGTTTCAGTTATTCCACATATATCCACTTTCGCACTCTCAAGCACCTGTACAATCTCTCTCTCTTTCACCTCATCATTCATTCCCCTCACATTCCAGGTCGCAATCTTTATCTCGTCCTTTGTCCGTTCCTTTGTCGTCAACTTTTGGTCAGTCCTGGTCCGAGGCTTGCTGTTCGTATTTTTAGTTAGTTGTTTTTACGGCTTGGGGCACTAACCCACCACCAACCCTTTTAGTCGCCTCTTACGACAAGCAGGGATACTGGGGGAGAATTCTTGAAAACCCCCTACCCCCTCATTTCCTCTCAGAACTCCGAGCATGTGGTTCCAAACTAACTTTGGTTATGCCTATGCACCCTGAAAGTGCTATGAACACAAGAAAAGCATTTATTCCAAAGGAAGATGTAAAATTGTCGGATGAAGTGGTGTGTGGTGTGGGAGCTTACATGCAAACGATCAGACATGAAAATGACTCGGGTGTGTTTACGATGTGGATAGTTTCTTTGTTAGCAAAGAAAAAGTTATTGATGAAGGAGCAGTAAAATATTCGTGTAGTAGTAGTAGTAGTTGTTCCCTAGACAGTCTGGCCGAACAGCCCCGAGTCCCTAAGGAAGGCCATGGCCGAGACCGGGCTGTCCCATAAAGCTCTCAAGGAGTGTATGTTGTGTTGTTGGCATAGGTGATTGTGTGCAATGCAGTCTTCTATGATGTGCTTAATTGTATGGGGTGCTGTATTACATCCTGGACAGACATCAGCGACGGAGTCATTCAGCCTCTTCTGATAAAGAAGGCTGGATGATGCCCACATCTCAGCCTGGCCAGGTGGACCCTGTCCTCACAAGGGAGATAGGATTCAGAAGGATGGATATCAGGAGGCCGTGCATGCAGCTGTGTGTTGTCTTTAAGTGACTGAATGGAACGGCAAGTGATTTGAGTGTGAATATGCTTCTGGAAGCTGATCTGAGGCGGGCAGGGTGGAAGAGATGACAGTAGGTGTGTATGATATCGTGTGCTGGGTGTTGTTTTGATGTTCCTTGGTGCATGTGGATGTGCTGCCATGTAGTGTAGTGGATGTTGTGGGTTTGTGGAGGCTGCAGCGAGAGTTTGGGTGCCTCTCATGTCTAGATGATCCTTGACTTCGAGGACTTTGGTTTCTTGGTGTAGGTTGTCTGTAGGTGTAGTAGCTGTGCAGCCTGTGATTATTTTTAGGGCCTTGTTTTGTATGGTCTGAAGAGTTTTATAGTGTGTTTTAGTGAGGGCTTGCATAATTCATCACTGAATGTACTTATTTGTATACTGTGGTGGTGGTTTCTTTGTTGTGTCCAAATGTTGTATGGGCAAGTGACCTCAAGGCATTGAGGATAGGTGTTAATTTATTTTTGATGTTTGTGATGTGTTGCTTAAATGACATTGATGTATTGTATATTACACCAAGGATTTTGTGTGTGTGTGTGTGTGTGTGTGTGTGGTAGGGGAGTGTTGTTTATGGTGAGGTGTGGGATGTGACTGTGTTCTGCTGTCCAGTTTGTGAGAAGGGTTACTATATGTTTGGCTGGGGCTATTTTGAGCCCGTTTGTAGTGAAGCATTTGTGTAGTGTGTTGACGTAAGGTTGGAGGATGTGTGCGGCTGTGTTTGCATTTTGGTGTGTACATGTAAGTGTTATGTCATCTGCATAGGAAGCTATGTTTATCTGTGGTGTGTGGGGTGTGGGTATGTCATGCAAGTATAGATTAAAGAGTGTAGGGGACAAAACAGATCCCTGGGGGACACCATTTGTGAAGTTTCTGATGTTCGAAGACTGACTGGCAAAAGTTACATGTGCTCATCTGCCTGCTAAGTAGCTTGCCAGCCATCTTTTTGTGTTATTGTGCATATTTGTGTTGAATGTTTTGTTTATGAGGTTGTGATGTGGGATGGAATCAAAAGCTTTACTAATGTCTAGTGTGACAAGGAGTGTTGTGTGTGGTGGCCTAGCTGAATTCATGCCATCTAAAACTCTCTGTGTAAGGTCTATAAGAAGAGTGTTTGTGAAATGTAGTGGCCTAAAACCATGTTATGATGGGGCTAGGGGGTGTGTAAGGTGTAACTAGTTGTAGTACCAGTCTTTCCATGACTTTAGAGGGGGTGCAGAGGAGTGTGATGGGGTGATGCGAGGAAGGTAACGTGGGGTCTTTGTTGGGTTTGGGGATAGTGATGATAATGCCATGCTTCCAGATGTTGGTTATTATTTTGTGTGAGTAGCTGTAGTAGCAGTTGTTCCCTAGGCAGTCTGGCCGAACAGCCCCGAGTCCCTAAGGAAGGCCATGGCCGAGACCGGGCTTTCCCACAGAGCTTTCAAGGAGTGTATGTTGTGTTGTTGGCATAGGTGATTGTGTGCAATGCAGTCTTTCATGATGTTCTTAATTGTATGGGGTGCTGTATTACATCCTGGACAGGCATCAGTGACGAGTCATCCAGCCTCTTCCGATAACTTAAAGAGGGCTGGATGATGCCCACATCTCAGCCTGGCCAGGTGGACCCTGTCCTCACAAGGGAGATAGGATTCAGAAGGATGGATATCAGGAGGCCGTACATGCAGCTGTGTGTTGTCTTTAAGTGACTGAATGGAGCGGCGAGTGATCTGAGTACGAATATGCTTCTGGAGGCTGGTCTGAGGCAGGCGGGGGGGAAGAGATGACAGTATTTGTGTATGATACTGTGTGCTGGGTGTTGGATGTTGTGGGCTTGTTGAGGCTGCAGGAAGAATTTGGGTGCCTCATGTCTAGATGATCCTTGACTTTGAGGACTTTGGTTTCTTGGTGTAGGTGGTCTGTAGGGGTAGTAGCTGCGCAGCCTGTAATTATTTTTAGAACCTTGTTTTGTATGGTCTGAAGAGTGTTATAGTGTGTTTTAGTGAGGTTGGGAGCCCAATCAGGGCTTGCATAATTCATCACTGAACATACATATTGTTTGTATACGGTGGTGGTGGTTTCTTTGTTGTGTCCAAATGTTGTATGGGCAAGTGACCTCAAGGCATTGAGTCTAGGTGATAATTTATTTTTGATGTTTGTGATGTATTGTTTAAATGACATTGATGTATTGTATGTTACACCAAGGATTTTGGGTGGGTGTGTGTTAGGGGAGTGTTGTTTATGGTGAGGTGTGGGATGTGACTGTGTTCTGCTGTCCAGTTTGTGAGAAGGGTCACTTTAGATTTGGCTGGGGCTATTTTGAGCCTGTTTGTAGTGAACCATTCCTGTAGTGTGTTGAGATAAGGTTGGAGGATGTGTGCGGCTGTATTTGCGTTTTGGTGTGTACATGTAAGTGTTATGTCGTCTGCATAGGAAGCTATGTGTATCTGTGGTGTGTGGGGTATGGGTATGTCGTGCATGTATAGGTTAAAGAGTGTAGGAGACAAAACAGATCCTTGGGGGACACCATTTGTGAAGTTTCTGATGTTCGAGGACTGAGCAGCAAAAGTTACATGTGCACATCTGCCTGCTAAGTAGTTTGCCAGCCATCTTTTTATGTTATTGTGCATGTTTGTGTTGAATATTTTGTCTGTGAAGTATGTCATGTGTGACAAAGAGTGTTGTGTGTGGTGGCCTAGCTGAATTCATGCCATCAAAAAGTGTAAGGTCTGTAAGAAGAGTGTTTGTGGAGTGTAGTGGCCTAAAACTGTGTTGTGATGGAGCTAAAGGGGTGTGAGGTGTAACTAGTTGTAGTACCAGTTTTTCAGTGACTTTGGAGGGGGTGCAGAGTAGTGTGATGGGGCGATGTTAGGAAGGTAACATAGGGTCTTTGTTGGGTCTGGGGATAGTGATGATAATGCCATGTTTCCGGATGTTGGGTATTATGTTGTGTGAATAGCTGTAGTTTGATTCGTTGGTGAGTGCTTGTATGCCTTGTGGTCCAAGGTGTTTAAGGTGTATGTTGCTTATGTTGCCTGGTACACAGGCAGATGAGTGTGTGAGGTTGCTGATGATGTGCTTCGTTTGGTTGTCAGTGAAGGGTGCGAAGTCTGGGTCTGTGGGGAACTGTCTCTTACTTCGGATGATACGTCGGTCGTCACGATGGGGATTTAGGTGACTGACATGTGAAAAGTGATTGATGAGAGTGTTTGCTTCTTGTTTGTTTGAAGGTATGGTGTCTGTTGTGATGGCAGCATGTGATTATGTAGTGTTGCTATTGGAGAGTGTGATGCTGTTTAGTGTTTTGTCGAGTTTGCTGGTGTTTTGTGATCAAGTGTTTAGAGATAATTATTCCAATTTAGTGTTTGCTGTTCTGACATTTTATTGTTTATTTGAGTGTTGAGTTCTTGTATTTGTTGTACTGTGTCATGTGTATGGGGTGTTGGGGTGTGTCATAGTGTGTCCCGTTGTCTGATGAGGCCTTGAATTTCTGGTGTGAAGTTGGGGTTATGTCTTTTTCTGTTGCCTCTAGGGATGTGCCTTTTGTCTGCATTTTGTATAATTGTATTGAAAGTGTGCACAGCGGTATTGATGTTTGTGATGGATGTACTGTTTAACCCCTTCATTACCGAAATCGATAAAGTTTACGCTTGTAAACCTAGAAAAAGTTCTGGCGAGGAACCGATAATTGTAAGGTTTACGGTGGTAAACCTGATAAGCATAGGGAGGTATAGGAGGGTAGGAGTGTTGGTTTTGGGGTTACTAGAGAGACTTGGGTTGTAAGAACTGGCAACTTGACTCTGACGTCATTCTCCTTGTCATGGCCATGCCATGGCCATATCAGAGTCCATGCCAGGCCATGATTGACATCATTTGGGTATTTTGGATATGATTTATTATTTCAAATGTTTTGGGCATATACATAGACCTATATGGTATGATATAAACAGAAAAAAATAGTTGCACTAGGCATATCAGCATGTGGTTACCATGACAACCACCCTCCTAGGCCCCACAACCAACCAGCAGCCAGTTCTCACCCGCAACCCCTCAGTATCCCCCAAGCTGCATGCTGTGACTGTGTGTGTTTTTTTTTGGGGGGGGGCTGTTTTTGCGTGATCATGGCGTCAGGAGGCAGTAGCTCGATCGGTAGAGAGTTGGCTTGCGGACCCGTGGGACCCAGGTTCGAATCCTCGCTGGTGCAGGGAACAGTTTAAGGATTTGAATTTCATTAAATCAGGCTTTACTGATCTACCAGAAGACCCGCCGACATGTCGTAAAAATGACCCCGGTAATACCAATACACCAGTCCTGTATGAGACAGCCCTAGCATGTATTCAATATGGACGGTGGGTGTTAAGTGCCGAAGTGGTGACATGTACATTGTAGGAGGACGACTGGGCCTTGATAGCAGGCTGTGAAGCCTATGCCCAGAGTCGGACACATAAAAATAAAAAAATTTAAAAAAAATCTGATGCTGATGACGAATTTGATACAAAGCTTGCTAGTGAGTTAGATGAGTCTGACGACAATGAAACTCAATCAGACATCAGTGAGTGAGTCAAACGATGATTATATACCAGAAAACGACAGTGACAGCGAGAGTACGAGTGATGAAAGTGAGATAGATAATTGCTCAAATCCCAGCCCTGTAGGCTCGCCATTGTTGCAGAGTCCCTGAGGACCTGCCTTCACCCTCTTGTCGGATCCGTTTGCAGAACAAAGGCCACCTCCACTACCTACACTTCACCTGGACTTTCCCAACGTACATCCTGCAGTGTATCAACGCCACGAGGAGCTACATATGAGTACTGTATATACCTTTTTATATCTGTAAATTCTATATTTATAGGAACAATGAAAGTTTAATAAAGTATATATATCCCTACACGTATACTACTATAGGAAATGTATTTCAAATCATGCACAGTGTACCTCGTGGTCAACATGTACTTGAGAATATAAAAGTAATATAAAATGAAAAACAGCGCACTTATGATAAACGATCACCCCCCACGCACACGCATGAACTTCCGGGAATTCGGTTTGACGGAGGGAGAGCGGGGCGGCTGGGGGTGGGAGGCGCGGTAATGAAGGGGTTAATGTTTCATAGAGTTGTTCTGTTTCAGCTGTGAAGGCCTCCCAGTTGGCTTTCTTATAATTAGTGTATGTGTGTCTGTGGCCAGCTGGGGTGGTTCTGGTTTTGGTAGTGATGATGATCAGGAAGTGATCAGAGCCAAGGGTTCTGACCACTCTCCAGGATGTTGTGCGGGCGAGGTTTGGGGTGCAGAAGGTGATGTCTGGGGATGATTGGAGGAAGAGGGCTTGGTGTGGGATATGGATATGCTGATTGGGATTGTTGAGTGTGAAAAGATGATCTGTCTGGGTTTGTAGTGCCAGCCCTCTGTCTGTGTCAGGGTTGTTGACATTCCAGGCCGACACCATGGTACTGAAATCACCACCCAGGATGATGGGTATGTTAGTGATATGGTATATTTGTGGAGAGTAATTGTGTGGTACTGTGGGAAATGATTTGGGGGGGAATGTATATGTTGGCAATTGTTGTGTGTGATTTGTTACCAGTGCGTATTTTAATTGATTGTATTTCTGTTTGGACATGTGGAGAGAATGGAGAATGAAACTCTGACTAAGAGGGTGTATGCAGGTGGGGTGGAGGGAGGGAGAGGGAGGGGAAGGCCAAGAATGAGGTGGAGGGATGGAGTGAGCTGGAAGGAGGGTAGGCAAATGGTGGGTGACAGAGCGACTTGGAGGCGTTTTGTCTGCGGCCACCCTTTGCGGGATTAGGGCGTCGGACTATAGATAGATAGATAGATAGTATTTCTGTTGTAGTGTCATGTGGGAGAAGAAGTGACTTTGTGTGTGCACTGGTATCTGAAAAATTGATGGATTTGTGTATCAGGGTGATGAGTCCACTGCCACTACTGTCGGCCCAGTCTTGTCTGATGGTGGTGAAATTATGAAATGTAGGTGTTTTTTGTGTTGTGTGTAGTTTTGTTTCTTGTATGATGGCAATGTGTATGTTGTGTTGTTTGATGAATTGTGTGAGTTCTTGTTTTTTTGTGTTTATTCCATCTATGTTTAATTGGAGAATGTTTATGTTATGTTTGCGATGTGTGTTGGGTGCCGCAGCACGGAGGGGAGGTGATGGTGTGGGTGGAGGGGAAGGGGTAGGGGAAGGTTTCGATGGAGGTAAGGATTGTGGTGGATTAGGTTGTGGTGGGATAGAAGGGGTTAAGGGATTGGATGGAGTGGGAAGGATTGGTGGGTTAGGCTAAGGAGGTGTGGAGGAAGTAGAAGTAGGGTTGGTGAGAGGTTTAATGGGTTGGGGGAAGGAGTATAAGAAGCAGGTCCAGGTGTTTGTGTAGTGTTTTTTGAATGCATGTGAATGCATGTTGGGGAGGCGGTAGCTCGATCGGTAGAGAGTTGGCTTGCGGTCCCGTGGGACCCAGGTTCGAATCCTCGCTGGTGCAGGGAACAGTTTAAGGATTTGAATTTCATTAAATCAGGCTTTACTGATCTACCAGAAGACCCGCCGACATGTCGTAAAAATGACCCCGCTAATACCAATACACCAGTCCTGTATGAGACAGCCCTAGCATGTATTCAATATGGACGGTGGGTGTTAAGCGCCGAAGTGGTGACATGTAGATTGTAGGAGGACGACTGGGCCTTGATAGCGGGCTGTGAGGCCTATGCCCAGAGTCGGACACATATAAAAAAAAAAAAATAAAAAAAAAAAAAGAAAAACGAAGGTGTAATGGGTCCAGTTTTTGCAGGAATTGCAATGTACTGAACCCTTTGTCTGTTGGCTCGACGTGATATGTTTTGAGCTTGTTGGACATATGTATTTGTTGGTGGGTCCAGGGTTGCTCTCATCGTCCCCGGCGAGAAGAAGTTGTCGAGAAATGACTGCCGGGGAGTCATTTCTCGGTGTAGAAAAAACGGTGTTGTTGTGTGTGATGTGTGGAGAGATGTGGTACTTGCCCAGGAGACCGAAGCCATTCCTAGGTTCTCGGGCCCCATGAGGGGCCGGGGGGAGTTGCAGTGATTTGGCCCCCATGCTGTTCTCCTCTTCTCTTTGACAAGCTCTGGGGAGTGGACCCACGGCGAAGACGCCACCGCTTCAGGTCCAGTAGCTGTAGTTTGATATGTTGGTGAGTGCTTGTATGCCTAAGTGGTCCAAGGTGTTTAAGGAGTATGTTGCTAATGTTGTCTGGTCCACAGGCAGATGAGTGCTTGAGGTTGCTGATGATGTGCTTCGTCTGGTTGTAGGTGAAAGGTGTAAAGTTTGGGTCTGTGGGGAACTGTCTCTTACGTCGGTTGTTACGATGGGGATTTAGATGGCTGACATGTGAAAAGTGATTGATAAGAGTGTTTGCTTGTTGTTTGTTTGAAGGTATGGTGTCTGTTGTTGTGATGGCAGCGTGTGATTGTGTAGTGTTGCTGTTAGAGAGTGTGATGCTGTTTAGTGTTTTGTAGAGTTTGCTGGTGTTTGTTTTGTGGTCAAGTGTTTGGAGATAATTATTCCAATTTTGTGTTTGCTGTTCTGATATTTTATTGTTTATTTGACTGTTGAGTTCTTGTATTTGTTGTACGATGTCATGTGTGTGGGGTGTTCAGGAGTGTCGTAGTGTGTCCCGTTGTCTGATGAGGGCTTGAACTTCTGGTGTGAAGTTGGGGTTGTCTTTTTCTGTTGCCTCTAGGGATGTGTCTTTTGTCTGCATTCTGTGTAATTGTATTGAATGTGTGCACAGCGGTGTTGATGTTTGTGTTTTCACCTTAGGTGCGACATGTGGAGGGGGGGGAAGCTTTGTGCCCGACCTGTATTACGAACTGACAGTCATTGGTAGAGGAAATTTGGCTCTTATGGTAAGTGAAGACACTGCGTGTTGACGTAAATAGTTAGTCACGAAGTCAGTGGGGGTGTGAAAGATAAAAATGGTAGATTACTAGTGGAGAAGGGAGAAAAAGTAAACAGATGGAGAGAACACTTTAATGAACCGTTGAACATAGAGAATGAAAGTAATGCAGGTATAAGTGGCTGGGGAATGGCAGGGAGAAGGAGGGTTGTGAGAAGAGAGGAAGAAATCACCAGGATGGAAGTGGTGGAAGCAGTGAAGAAAGTTAAAATGGGGAAAGCCCCAGGAATTGATGGAGTGTGTGGTGAAATGCTGAAGCATGGGGGAGGGATAGTAGTAGAATGGATGTGGATGGTGTTAAGATTGGCTTCGGAGGAGGGTAGAGTCCCGGAGGATTGGAAGTCAGGTATAATTATTCCTCTGGACAAAGGAAAAGGGGATAAAGCAGTGTGTGGTAATCATAGGGGCATTTGCCTTCTCAGTGTAATAGGAAAAGTATATGGTAGGATACTTATTGACAGAGTTAGGGAAATTACTGAGGAATTAGTTGGAGAAGAACAAGGAGGTTTTAGGAAGGGAAGAGGTTGTGTAGAACAGATATTCATTCTTAGATCCTTAGTGGAAAAGTTTCTAGAGAAGGGCAAGAAGTTGTATGCAGCCTTCATGGATCTGGAGAAAGTATATGACAGGGTGGATAGACAAGGTTTGTGGAAGGTATTAAGAATATATGGAGTAGATGGGAAGTTGTTGAAGGCAGTGAAGAGTATGTATGAGGGTGCTAAGGCTGCAGTGCGTGTAGATGGCAAACTGAGTGAATCTTTCCATTTGAAGGTTGGGTTGAAACAAGGATGTGTCATGTCTCCATGTTTGTTCAATCTGTATATGGATGGGGTTATAAAAGAGGTACAAGGTCGGGCAGTGGATGTTGGAGCGGCCCAAGTGAGAGAGGGCAGTGTGTGGAAACTCCCTGTGCTGTTGTGTGCAGATGATACTGTGTTGTTGAGCGAAGACGAAGGGGAGCTGCAAGGCTTGGTAGATGAGTTTGGGAGAGTGTGTAAGAAACGGAATCTAAAGGTGAATGTAGGGAAGAGTAAAGTGATGGTCTTCGAGAGAAGTGAAGCCAGTGAATGTACAGTGAGATTGGATGGGAAGGATAAGGAAAATGTGAGTGAATTTAAGTACTTGGGCAGTGTGATGAGTAAGGATGGAAGTCTGGAGGGTGAAGTGCTTGAAAGGGTGCAGCAGGGAAGGAAGGTTGCTGGTTCGTTGAAAGTAGTGATAAGAAGCAGGGCAGTGAGCATGGAAGTGAAAAAGTTGTTACATGACAGTATTGTGATATTAACTCTGACATATGGAAGTGAAGCTTGGACCCTGTTGGAAGGACAGAAGTCAAGAGTGAGAGCAGTGGAAATGAGTTATTTGAGAGGAGCATGTGGAGTCACATGGAGAGACAGACTAACAAATGAGGAAGTGAAGGAGCATTGTGGTGTGGTTGAGGATGTGATGGGAAGCGTTAGGAGAAACACGTTAAGGTGGTTTGGGCATGTGGAGAGGATGGAGAGTGAAAGACTGACGAGGAGAGTGTATGTGAGTGAGGTGGAGGGGGCGAGAGGGAGGGGGAGGCCGAGGATGAGATGGAGGGATGGAGTGGAGAGGTATATGAGAGAGGGGGGTGTGAGTGTGGTAGTGAAATGACAGGGGACAGAGTGACATGGAGGCAATTTGTTTGTGGCCACCCCGTTCAGGATTAAGGCGTCTGGCAATAGATAGATAGATCATTATGTGAGTTCAGTTCTTGTGAATTACTGTGTACTGTACTGTTATACAAATAATACTGCTTGGCTGACATGTTTATTGTTCACAATTACTGCATTCGTGTGTATCTGAGTGGTGAGAAGTACGCAATCACTCCATGCTGACGACTTCAGGATAGTTTTCTTTTCCTTTATTGTTGATGACTAATGGCTAAAAAATAGTTTCACGCTTTTTTTTTTCATTTCTTTTTTAAATGAGTGTGCCGAAAATGATTCTTGGCAAAATATGCATGATTCTGGGCGGACATTATTCACAAGTTGATTAGGTCAGAAGTTTTTGCTTGGATTGTAATGAGGACTTTCAAAAAGCTTCTTGGCAATCCTTGGTTAAAAGTGTCATGGGGAGTATTAGGAGGCAAAACTAGTCGGTTAGGTTAGGTTAGAATGCACTGATGTGTCAAGTTGGCGAGATCGTAATGTAAATTCACGTCTTGGATATCTTACAGCAGACATATTTGTAATAACCTATCTTTAAATATATTTTCAACAAAAAATATGGGGCTCTTAGAACCTAACACCCTATTTTACATGTAAATATATGTCACGTTTTTTTTGACAGAAGTCAAGAATGAGAGCAGTGGAAATGAGTTATTTGAGAGGAGCATGTGGAGGCACATGGAGAGACAGAGTGACAAATGAGGAAGCGAAGAGCATTGTGGTGTGGATGTGGATGTGATAGGAAGCGTTAGGAGGAACACATTAAGGTGGTTTGGCCATGTGGAGAGGATGGAGAGTGAGAGACAGATGAGGAGAGTGTATATGAGTGAGGGGGAGAGAGAGGGGGAGGCCTAGGATGAGATGTAGAGATGGAGTGGAGAGGTATATGAGGGAGGAGAGGGAGGGGAAGCTGGGAGCAGGGCAATGACATGGTGGGGGATGGGGCCACATGGAGGTGATTTGTTTGGCCACCCCTCGTGGGATTAGGTATCTGGCAATAGATAGATAGATAGTTTTTGCATGAAATTGATTTTGCACAAGGTTCTACATAACCTATCTTTTGTTGCATGAAGACTCTATTGTACACCATGAAGCAAGTCGTAATATAATGGGTCCATAGAAAATGGGGTATTGTGAGGTAAACCAGTCCGCAGTAACGTCGCTGCACCTCATCTTTGATACCATTGTATTTCTTTTGCTGTTTGTTAAGTTTTAGGCTATTTTTCCCTTCATTTTCAAGCAGCAGACTTTTTCAAGCAACAGACACTCGTCCCCCCCTATTAGTCCGTTGAATCGAGGGTCGACTGTACTTCAGTTCATGAAGGATGCAGATGTGGGAAAGGCAATGGGACCAGATGAAGTAGCTGGTTCGATACTGAAAGGATGTTCAGACTAGTTAGTGAGCCTGTCTGTAATATTATAAGGTTTTCCTTAGAAAATGGGGAGCTACCTACAGAATGGAAAAGAGCAAATATAGTTCCGATTTATAAAAGTGGTGACAGGGAGGACCCACTTAACTATAGACTGTTTGCCTTCACTAGTATAGTTTGCAAACTATGTGAAAATGTCATTAGAAAAAGGTGGATAAAATTCCTTGAAGGGCATATGGTAAAAATGTCCAAGCAGTTTGGATTTAGAGAAGGGTTGTCTTGTGTTACAAACTTGTTGAGCTTCTTTAGTATAGTGATAGACATTGTTCAAGAAAGGGAAGGATGGATAGACTGTATTTACCTGGATTTAAAGAAATATTTTGATAGAGTGCCACACAGAAGATTATTATGAAAATTGAAAATCTGTGGAGGTGTACAGTACATGAGAAATTGTTGAAGTGGGTGGAAAATTATTTGATAAGAAGACAAATGAGAACTGTAATAAGTGACAAGTTTTCCCATTGGAAAAGGGAAACTAATGGAGTGCCCCAAGGTTCGGTGTTGGCCGCAATCATGTTCTTGATATATGTACAGTATAGTGTAAATGACATGCCTGAAGGGTTGAGTACTTATATGAGTTTATTTGCTGATGGTGCAAAAATTATGAAATATATTAAAAGAGTAAATTCTTGTAAGGAATTGTAAAAAGATCTAGTTAAATTCTACAAGTGGAGTCAAATGTGGAGAATGGAATTCAACTCTAATAAATGTCGGTTATTTGATATCGGAGTCAGCGATAAGAGACCAAAGTAAGTGTACAAGATCATCATCATCATCATCTTCGTTTTTCGCCCTTCTGTTCCCATATTCAAACTGGGTATGGGCGTGCGATGGCGTTTCTCCACTGCTTCCTATTCTGGATTAAGTCTTCTCCAATACTCAGTCTTTCCATATCTTGCATTACAACACTTTTCCAGGCCTTCTTAGGTCTTCCTGGCGGTCGATGTCCCACCACTTCCAGTTCCTCTGCTATTCTCACACAGCACCCTTCCTCACTCCTCCTCACGTGACCAAACCATCTAAGCCGCTTCTGCTTCAAGGTGATATTGAGATCCTTCACCCCACATCTGGCTACCTCTTCACTCAAAACTCTTGTCCTCCCATCTCACTCCCACCATGTATCTTAACATTCTACGATCAGTACTCCTCAGAACATTCGTCAGTCTATCTGTCAGAGCCCATGTTTCAGCACCATATATCAGTACTGGTCTAATGCAGACCACATATATTATACTTCTGTGTCTCATTGTTATGTGTTTGTTGACCAGTTGGCTAGCTATTTCCTTCCACTTTAACCATGCTGATGCCACTCTTGTTCTGACTGATCTCTCCACCCCTGCTTCACAGTCCAATACATCTAGATAGCAGAACTGCTGCACTCCTGTAGTGTGCCCCCATTCACCTCTTGCACATCCTCTGCTTCATCTCCCTCTGCCTCTCTTCTTATGCAGGCTGGGCTGTGAAAATTTTGCACTCCTCTCAAATTTCTCAGACCTGAACACCTTCTATGGCTCCACTTTTTACACTCTGTGAACAACACTGAGTTCACTCCTATTCCCCTGCCACAGCATCCACATAGCCATTTTCCTGACTGAATTCTTTTTACTGGTTTCTTGCCTGTTACCATTACCTTTGTCTTATCCATGTTTATTTTCATTTCCCTCTTCTCCATTCCATTTTTCCATCTATTAAACATTTCTACCACTTCTTCCTTAGTCTCTTGCAGATCCTCTCCTTCATCTCCCTCTGCCTCACTTCTTATGCAGGCTGGGCAGTGAAAATTTTGCACTCCTCTCAAATTCTGCAGACCTGAACACCTTCTATGGCACCACTTTTTACACTCCATGCACTACACTGAGTTCACTCCTGCTCCTCTGCCACAGCATCCACGTGGCCATTTTTCTGCCTGAATTCTTTCTACTGATTTCTTGCCTGTCACCATTACCTTTGTCTTATCCATATTAATTTTCATTTCCCTCTTCTCCATTCCATTTTTCCATCTGTTAAACATTTCTACTTCTTCCTTAGTTTCCACTGTCAGCACTAGGTCATCAGCATACAGCAATTCCCATGTTCCCCCCTACATTCCCGTGTTGCCTCCTCCATTACTATTTTAAACAGCAGTGGACTGAGTGCTGAACCTTGATGTACCCCAACTCCTATTCCAAAATTTCCTGATGTTCCTTCTGTTGTCTTGACTCTTGACCTTGTATCAGTATAGAGAGACATGACAGCTACAATGAGTCTCTCAGGCACACTCTTTCTTCTCAAGGCCCACTCTATAACTCTCCTTGGTACTCTATCAAAAGCTTTTTCCAGGTCCACAAACACATGGTACAAGTATATCCTCCTCTGTTGAAACTTTTCCTGCAACTGTCTCATGATGAATATTGCATCTATTGTGGATTTACCTGCACAAAATCCAAATTGTCAGTTATCTGTCTTCACCATCTGCTTCAGCCTTCCTTCCAGCACCTTTTCGAATATTTTCATTCCATGCTCCAACAGCCTGACCCCTCGGTACTTTCACACAGAAGGGTATCTCTTCTTCCTTTATAAATTGGCATTTTCTAGCAATATCTCCCGTCCTCAGGTGGCCGTCCTCCTATATGATGTTATTAAAAATCCTTGTCAATTCTTTTACACCAGTACTTAAAGCCTTTTTTGTCAAATCAGCTATTATTCCTGTTGGGCCTTGAGCTTTCCTGGTCTTTCAAGTATGTGTACAAGATGGGAGATGAAATAATATGGAAGGCAAAAGAAGAAAAGAAACTTTGTATGACTATATAGGATAACCTATCACCAGAGAAACATATAATCAGGAGTACTGAAGGATCTTACAGGCTGCTGAACAACATGAGAGTGGCATTTCATTATACTGAAAAGATGCTGAGAGTTAATAGTGACCATGATAATACCGAGACTGGAATATGCACCAGTGATATGGTCACCACACTTGAAAAAGCAAACCAGTAAACTAGAAAGAATACAAGGATAGCCACAAAATTGACACCAAGCTTGAGGGAGTTGTCTTACAAGGAGAGAATAGAAAAGCTGAAATTGCCAACCCTGAAAAAGAGAAGAGAGAGGGGAGATTTGATGGCAATGTTTAGAGGAGTAAGAGGAATAGAACGTGTGGACAGAGAGGAACTCTTTTGGAAAGATGATGGAAGGACAAAAGGACATGAATTCAAGCTGAAAAAGAGTTGATGCCTCAGTGATGTAAAGAAATTTAGTTTTCCAAACAAACCTATAGACAATTGGAATAATTTAGGGGGAGAAGTGGTGCTGGCAGAGAGCATGCATGTTTTAAAATCTAGGTTAGATAAATATTTGTAGGAAAAAGACGGGACAACACGAGCTTATCTCAAATCCTGTATAATACAATCAGGTAAATACACACACACACACACACAGTCAAATGATCTTCAGTTTAATACTAACTGTTTTTATGGTAACATGCTTTCAGGTGGTGGAAAATATTACTAGTACATTTTGGCGGGGTCGCTTGACGTTGTGTGAGGATGGGACAGAGGACACTGTGATGGTGCCTGAGTGTGTTATGCAGTGTATCAGTGGACAGCCTGCAGTCTTCACAAATGCAAAGCAGGTACAGCATTATGTAAGAATACTATAGATTTTTAAAACTGAGAAGAAGTGCATGATTAGGGATTTTGGCACCACTTTTTAACGTGGCAGCGTCAGGATTGACTCTGTCGGATACGTTTGTGTGAAGCTACAAAACAAGGTGAATGTTTTGGGCGTATCCGATAGAGCCAGGATTCTGGGGGCTTGAATGATGAGTGAATGGAAGCGTGGCCCATTGGACTGGGCAAATTTGGGCTGTCTGGACGTTGCTACTCCTCACCCTGCCCTAGGGTGGGAAAGGAGGTCCGTATGATGATGATGATGATGATGATTACTTTATAATAGCATATGTACTATACTAGTTGTGAGATAGACTTTGGTTTAAAGGCGCAGGATGGGGTGAGTCATGTGCTATGTTGAGGTATGAATCCCCAGTAGGAACTGCAAGTTTTACAGTTTTATAATACTCCTGGTGACTTACTGGCATAGGCAAGTAAACTAACTCCATTAGCCCGTGAATGTCCATCTTGAGCTGAACAGAACTGATAAGCATTAACTGTAACAGTATTTAAAATTATGTTCATGATTTGTAGATATTAACATTGTTTCTAACCTCCTTCATCTCTGAGATGTCATTCCTGCAGATAAGATTGTTTGGCATTAGTAAGAATAAAATAGAGACATCCTCTGGCCTAGCCACAAATCACTAATCCTCAGAGAGTATTATATGGACCTTTTTTATGTAAAATTTTTTGCCCCTGTTTGTCCACTTGAACATGAAAGGCTCACAGTTCATTCATCTCATCATATGCTATACCACCCTCCACCACATTCAGACAAAAAATTAACAATATCTGTAATATACAGAAAGGTTCAGTAATATTTTTCTTCCACTTCCTAGCACTGTGGTACACCAGCACATGGTCAGTTCAGCCAAGCACATCCTTCAGCAAAACAGTATCCTTCATGAACCCCCACTTGATAATTATTCCACAGAAACTCCCCTTTTCCAGGAGACAGGTTCACTTTCCTAGACTAATGTGGCCACCATCCTTCTTTACATCAGGACCAGCACAAAACATATGCCATGCCCACACTGAATGCAGTCCCATTACATCACAGCACACTGACTTCTTGCATCTCATTCACAGATAGACAAACCTTCAGCATTACCTCTACTTAAAATCAGGATATGTGGCTAAAGTACAGCAGACCCTCAATTTACATGGACCCAATTTGCATTAAACACATTTTGCATGGAAAGATAAACCCTGACCCATCCCACTAAATGTGGGAGAAAAACAATTTGTGCTGGGAAATACCAGAAGTCAGCTCCTGTCTGCAGCAGTTCCCCCTTCTCCCAGAGTTCTGCTGTCAGACTATGTAGATGCATGCTCATCCCATTGAGAATAAACAAATCATTGTCTTTTTCTGTAGGATTTTGCTCAGACAGGTGGTCCTAATTCAGCTCAGCTAAATTATGGCATGTGAAATGGTCTGCTTACAATCAGTCAGCTGTCCATGTACACACACACCGTTTGCTGATTCCTTTCTTCTCTCTCACTTCATCACTACCACTCACTAGTGGTCAAATACAAGAGACCAGATACAAATACACTAATTTGCCAAGAGGCAGATACAAATACAAATATTCATTTTACTGTATTTGTAAGTACAAATACCTGATTATTGTACATGACTGTATTTGAAGCAAACATGGCAAGTCATAGGATCAAATGCAAGTGCAAACACAAATATGCAATTTTTGACATTTTCAAATACTGTACTATCTATCTATCTATATACCTAGGCTGCTTCCCCCAAGAAAAGGGAGGTAGCCGAGACAGGTCAACACACTACCAATTTACTCATCGTTTCATACACATTCATTCGCATCTTAGCGCCAAAGGGGAGAAGGGACAGATCCTCACCGCACCACACTGCACGAGGGTCAACTATGCAGTGCAGTCAGTGACATCCGCAGCAGGGCCCGACAGCAAAGCTGGTTTACCTCTGCCGCATCATAATGGACCCATCTACTTACCCGCACCTGACCTGATCAGCTGATCAGACAAAATGCGGGAGAATATCCCCTCAGGCCTGCTTCATCATTTATTCATTCACAATTTCTCTCCATTCATTTCTGTCATGCACAGCCACTCTTCCATGCTCAACAGACAACCGTCTCGCATCCAACGCTCTCTTCACACTGTCCATCCATCCTATTCGTGGTCTTCCTCTCAGCCTTACACCTCTCTCATCAGATCTATTTATCTTTTTCACCAATCGCTCATCATCCATTCTTTCCATGTGCCCAAACCATCGCAACACCCTAAACAAATATTGATTTTACTGTATTTGCAAGTACAGTTACAAATATGTTTTTTTCCCCATCTGTACTATGTACTTCCTCCTCTTCTTCTTCTTCTTCTTCTTCTTTTTTATTTATTTATTTTTTTCAACTAAGTTTTTCAAACAAATCGTCATAAATCAATACAACATCAGAAGATACCCCCTTCCCAGCAGCCAAACATCTCTCCATCCCATCATGGTACGTGATACATATTTGTCATTATGTCTGTCTATCGAGAGCCAGACACCTTAATCCTGTAAAGGGTGGCCACAAACATATCGCTTCCATGTCGCCCTGTCCTCTACTCCATCCCTCCATCTCATCCTCGGTCTCCTCCTCCCTCTCCCCCCTTCCACCTAACTCTCATACACTCCCCTTGTTCGTCTCTTACTCTCCATTCTCCACATTTTTCTATTTTTTTTTTCTATGCAAGGGAGAAGGAACCAAAGGCCACAGGCCCGCATGAATTAACTGTTCCCTCAAGAAAAAGCAAAAACAATACAAAAGAGAGCCAAATTCAAGATCCGCTCAGTTCGAGATGCCTGGACACACTGCACTTGAAAGACTGGAGATCATAGGAAGTAGGAAACATAGACAGAGGAAGACAGTTTCAGAGTTGACCAGTTGCATAAATGAAGGACTGGGAGTAACGGTTAACTCTTGCATTAGAGAGTTGGACAGAAAAGGGATGAGAGTTTGTTGCTAGACGGGTACTACGTGCCCATCATAGAGGTGGAGGGATGCAAGCAGACAGTTCAGAGGAACAGTGACCATTGAAGTAGCGATAGAAGAGAGATAAAGATGCAACAGTGCGGCGAAGAGAAAAAGGTTGAAGGGAATCAGTAAGAGGAGGAGAGTTAATGAGACAAAAAGCCTTTGACTCCACCCTGTTGAGAAGAGCTGCATGTGGGGAGCCTCCCCACACATGAGAGTTGTACTCCATACACGGGTGAATAAAACCCGTGTACAAGGTCAACAACTATGCAGGGGTAAAGAAAGTTCGGAATCGGCTTAGCACACCTGATCTCTTGGAAGCAGATTTCACAAGAGATGTAATATGTTCTTTCCAAGACAGATCCCGAGAGAATGAAACCCCAAGCACGTTCAAGGATGATGCAGGACATGACTGTTCATTATTAAACATTAGTGGGTAATCCTGAGGAAGATTTTGTCGGGTTGATAAGTGTAAGAACTAAGTTTTTGATGCGTTAAAAATAACAGGATTATTTTTACTCTATTTGCTAGAGTGAGAAGTGGTTGGAAGAAGTTCAGGGAGCTGTTGCCTCTCCTGACATTGAGAGGACTCTCCTTACGTGCTAAGGGGTCTTTGTATGCAGCATGTGTTAGGAGTGTGATGCTGTATGGTAGTGAGACCTGGGCAGTAAAGGAAGAAGATATTCGCAGGTTTAAACGTACAGAAATGACAATGATTAGGTGGATGTGCAGTGCGTCCCTGCGTGCAAGGCCTGGGGGGGCTGGGTTTACGATAGAAGAGTTGAGAGGTAGGATGGGACTGGAGTGTATTGGTGTTGTGATGAGGAGAGGTAGGCTGAGGTGGTTTGGACATGTGGAGAGGATGGGGGAGGATAATTGGGTACAGAGGGTGAGAAGTGTTAATATTGGGGGAGGGGTTGGGAGGGGTAGACCGAGAAAGACATGGGACGAGGTCATTAAATGTGACTTAAGGGTTAAGGGACTGAATACGGAGGCTGCCAGAGATCGAGCAGCGTGGAGAGCCGCCATTAGGTGACCAAGGCCGACACATGCAAGCATGTTTGAGCCTTCAAAAACGAAATGAAACGAAACGAATCAGAGGTACGAGCCAAGTCAGACATTAGGTGTGCCATAGCCTCATCCCTTTTTTGTTGAGGTAACTGCTGAGATGGACGTTGCAGGAACCGAATGAAAAGGTGAAGGGTGGAATCATCAGCATATGAGTGGATAGGGTTAGATGTACAGCTTAGAAGGTCATTGATGAATAAAAGGAAGAGAGTTGGTGATAGGACAGAGCCCTGAGGAACACCACTGTTGATAGGTCTAGGAGAAGAACGATGGCCATCTACAACAGCGGCTATAGAACGACCAGAAAGGAAGCTAGAGATGAAGGCACAGATAGAAGGATAGAAACCGTAGGAGGGCAGTTTCGAAATTAAAGATTTATGCCAGACTCGATCAAAAGCCTTAAAGTGCAATGGCAAAGCTTTCCCCAAAGTCCCGAAAGGAGGATGACCAGGAGTCTGAAAGGTAGGTGAGAAGATCACCAGTGGAGCGTCCCTGATGGAACCCATACTGACGATCAGAAAGAAGGTTGTGACAGGAAAGATGCTTTAAAATTTTTCTGTTAAGAATTGACTCGAAAACTTTTGAGACACAGGATGTTAAAGCAATTAGACGATAGTTAGAGGGTTGGGAATGGTCACCCTTCTTTGGGACTGGCTGAATGAAAGCAAACTTCCAGCAAGAAGGAAAGGTACAAGTTGAGAGACAAAGGCGAAAGAGTTTACCTAGGCAGGGTGTAAGCACAGAAACACAGTTTTTGAGGACAACAGGAGGGACTCCATCAGGACCATATGCCTTTTTAGTATTGAGGCCTGTGATGGCAGAAAATACATCATCTGAAGAAATTTTAATGTCAGTCAAGAGGAAGTCAGAGGGGGGAAGTGATGGAGGAATGGCACCGGAATCATCTAAGGTGGAATTGGAGGAGAAAGTCTGAGCAAAGAAATCTGCTTTATCAGTAGAAGAAATAGCTACAGAGCCATCAGAGTAGAAAAGATGAGGGAAGGATGATGAGGTAAAGTTGTTAGAAAGGTTTTTGGCAAGGTGCCAGAAGGAGCGAGAAGAATTCGAGTTGGAGAGTTGAGAACATTTAGCATGGATGAAATTATTTTTAGCAGAGCGAAGAACAGACTTAGCACGATTCGGGGCAGAAATATATAAAAGATGTGATTCAGGGGTGGGTTGGCTCCGGTACCTCTTATAGGCCCTCTCCTTGTTGCAGACAGCATTAGAACAAGCGTGATTAAACCAAGGCTTTCTTGCATTAGTCAGAGGATATGAGAAAGGAATGTATGCTTGCATGCCCGAGAGAATAACCTCCGTAATGCGCAAGGCACACTCAGATGGCTCCCAGCCATGGAAGCAATAATCATTCCAAGGAAAATCAAAGAAGTACTGCCTGAGGGCCTCCCAATCTGCAGTTCCAAAGTGCCACAGGCGGCGTTTCTTTGGAGGGTCCACAGGCCGTACTGGAGCGATAGGACAGGTTAAGGTAATAAGATTACGATCGGAGGAGCCCAACGGAGAGAAAAGATTAACTGTGTAAGCAGAAGGATTAGTTGTTAGGAAAAGATCAAGTATGTTGGATCTCTCTCCAAAGCTGTCAGGGATACCGGTAGGGTGCTGTACAAGCTGCTGTAGGTCATTGAGGATAGAAAAGATGTAGGCTTGTTCACCAGGTGGATCAGTTAAAGGAGAGGAGAGCCAAAGGTGGTGGTGAACATTGAAATCTCCTAGAATGGAGATTTCAGAGAAAGGAGAAATGGATAGAATGTGTTCCATCGTAGAAGTAAGATAGTCAAAGAATTTTTGATAGTCAGTAGAATTAGGAGATAAGTAAACAGCACAGATATATTTAGTCAGAGAATGACAGGAAAGCCAAAGCCAGAGAGTAGAGAATTCAGAAGAATCAAGTTCAGGAACACGAGAGCAGGATAGATCGTTGCATACATATATGCAACAGCCACCTTTGGCTTTGAAATGAGAATAGAGAAAGTAGGAGGATACAGAAAAGGGTTTGCTGTCAGTTGCCTCAGACAGCTGAGTCTCAGTGAGAAAGAGAAGGTGAGGTTTAGAGGAGAATAGGTGGTGTTCAACAGAGTGAAATTTAGAGGAAAGGCCGTGAATGTTACAGAAATGAAGAAGGAGTAAGTCAGACAGTGGTTCCAGGCAGCTCTTTGAGTCGTCACCGGGAGAGGGGCGGATGGTGGGGGCATTTATGGTC
>JAGKTI010003013.1:46927-61139 GCA_018397915.1 Birgus latro | reverse complement strand
TTGGAGATTGTCCATGTGGAGTTTTAGATAGAGGAGCTGAGAAACAATGTTAATTTTAGAAATTTGTTGCTTTAGAATTCTGTGAATTACTGAAAAAGAACAATTTGGTGGCAGCAGTGGGATACAAACCCACGCCTCCTGAGAGACTGGTCAGCCACTATCCAGGACTTCAATCTAGCTTTCCAATATGCACCAGGAAAATCGAATGTAGTCGCAGACGCACTTTCACGCAATGTAGCAGCAGCTGTCACATCAGTGCAACCAAACAAAACTGATAACACCACATTAACACCCGAGGTTGTTCAAAATTAACAGTGCAAGGATCCTCCGTGGTCCAAAGTATTTTATATCCTGTAATCAGTAGATAACTTGATCTTACCTACTCTGCCAGCGCCAATTGATGAGTTCATGTTAAAAGATGATATCTTATACAGGAAAATATTACTTACAGGGAAGGTATTACCCAATAGGGAAGTACACCAACCTGTTGTCCCTACTGATCTAAAATCTGCAGTACTTCAGATAGTTCATGATACACCTTATACATCCCATCCAAGTAAAGATCGATGCTTGAGACAAGCACATCTCGGATACTGTTGGCCAACTATGCGTCGAGAAATTAATGTAGACTGTGACTCTTGTATTTCGTGCCACTGCCACAAAGGATCAACCGGGTTACCTGCACCACTCTTACCCTACCCAATCCCGTCACGCCCGTGGGAAACTGTCGCTACTGACCTTCTAAAACTCCCTCTTACAGAATCAGGCACTGAGTAGTTACTTGTACCAGTCGACCACTTCTCACGCTACTGTGTGCTGGTGCCCCTCTCAGATAAGACTGCGAAGAGTGTCATGCATGCCTTCATTGGCCAGGTAATTTGCCCATTTACTACACCAAGTACAGTTATTACAGATAATGGCACTGAGTTTAACAATAGTCTCTCCTTTGTACTGTTTTTGCTTTTTCTTGGAAGGAACAGTATGCAGGCCTGTGGCCTTTGGTTCCTTCTTCCTTGGATAAAAAAAAAAAAAGATGAAATTTGCAAACAGTACAAAATCAACATGTGCAATGTTGTCACTAACCATCCAGCTTCAAATGGCCTCGTAGAGCACCATAAAAACCGAAAGGTTTTGGAGTGTCTCAGACATCTAGGGTCACATAGTGCGTCCTGGGATGAATGGATACCCCGAATTGCAGCTTCTATAAAGAGTTCCATCAATGCATCCATTGGCGAATCTCCCTTCTTTGTCTTATTTGGATTCGATAATGACCTACCCTGTTCCATCTTATCCTCAAGGCCAGATCCCATCTATAACATGGATGACTAAGTGAAGGTGAAAATGGCAACCTTCCAGAAAATCCATCAATATGTAGAAGCAAATCTGGCTTCATCTCAGGGGGACATGTTGCAATCCCAGCATAAATCTGCCTCGCCTGTCAGTATCAACATTGGAGATCTAATATTTGCTTGTTCATTTACATGCACCTCTAAATTGGATGACAAATTTACAGGCCCCTACCGCGTGATGACTCAACAGAGTAACAAGTTTCAAATACAGGACTTGTCAACTAAAGATACCAAGTGGGTGCATGCGGACGATCTAAAGTGTGCACCACGAGGCCTGGTGTTGGAAGAATCACTTGCACAACCTACTGCTACTTCTCCTTCTCCACCTATTCCTCAGTCTGTGCCTTCTTCACCCACATCTCCTCATTCTTCAACCAATCAATATGGATCCAAGTTGCATTCTGCACATAAACATCTCCATGACCTCTCCCATTAATTAGAACTTATTTTCTAGGTAAGATGTTAGTGGTCTACCTGCTGGCATTGCTGACCCTCATAGGGTTCGGGTTGGGTAAGGACGATGGTGGAGTACGTCCTGGGGCCTTGGTCGCCTCAGGAGGCGAGGTAATAGTGAAAGAGGATTTAGCCTCCCCGCGCTATAATCTTGAGCCCCTGGCTGATGTAGCCATTGCCCTACCTCACTTCAAACGTGAATTGGTTAAAACTGAGACCCAACTGTCAGCCACCGTGGGGAAACACAATCCGGATCAGTTTTGGTACCCTCTTTATCTCCCTATTTCTTGGCAACTGGAATACATCAATGACAGGTTCTCTCAGCTAAATGACACATTTTCCAGTCAGGCACCCATAGGTCATTCACGTGTGAAACGAGGTCTCTTTGAATATGGAGGTGAAATTCTTAGTGGCTTATTTGGTGTGGCTACAGATCGTGAGCTCTCTGGTTTTAAGTCTGACCTAGCTCACTTGGCCACGGCCCTTGAATCTCAAAGGCGAGTCATAAAGGTACAGCACACTATGTTGCAGAAGATAACTGCCCACCTAAATGAAGTTACACTAATTCACTAATTTTCCTGCTGTCTCTGGTGAGGTAGTCCACTAATATTTTAGAGGTATCAGCTCCATGGTAAATTTGAATTTTGGAATGTGTATCACTTCCACTGCATATCGTATACCAACACCAGCTATTTGGTCGATGCACTTCCACGTCCATTGTGTATGACTTCTTTGGATCAGACTGGACCAAGTGATTTTTTTTTTAAGGGTACTTTCAAATACAGCACAGCTAAGGAATGGATGGTAAATTTGTTTATGATGGTTTTGGAGTTCTACTAGACTTCATGTAACATCAGCATCACAGGTGTATGGACAGTACACTTCAGCTTGTGCTTTTCTTGCAATTTGTGCTTGTAGGGACTGTGTAGGTAATAGAGACAAGGTAAGTTCTGTGCCTATGGCTTTTACTGACGAATGAACACAAATCATGCATAAGGATATAGGAACTTGTCTCATGGTACTTTGCCTCTTCCAGTACCCTGCTTGAGATCCTATGAGGGTCCCTGTGAGTCAGACTCCCTGCATGAGCAATGCACCACTCAAACCACTCTTTATCATTACTTTTTAAGTTACTGAGTTTGTAATCAGGGACCTGAAACTCTGAAAATGTTGAAATGTACGCAAAGGCTTTCGTGCATGAACTTCGCTACATTTTCATCAGTCTTCTGAGTCATGCTTGTGATTGCTTCCTGGAGCTGAGACTGGTATATATTTATCGGTGTCATAGACCCACTGTTGAACCGGTTACCAATAATTAATGTCTCTCCATCTGGTGTCTTCCTACAGAATTCGACGTGGAGGCAGATGAAAAGCTTCTCTTCCAACGTTGCTCTTTTACTAGATGGATAATCTCCGCCATCATATTCCTAGTGAGGAACATGTGTGATCTACTGCTTTAATGCTGTCATAGCAGTACATGCCTTCAGTGCATGGTCGATGCACTTCCACTTCGCGATGTTTCTTAGTTTTTTTTTCATGAGCTTTTAGACTGTGGACACTCAACCTGCATAGTGTACTTCCTGCTTAGACTTGTCCATGTTACAGTGGTATGGGCTAAGGAGAAGCATGATAATGTTTTTCCGGTGCCTTGATGTTGTTACGGCTCTCAGTATAACCTGTGATCGTGTTAACTTTGTTTTTGTATGAACATTCTGGTCACAAACAAACAGCCAACAGAAAGAGTAAAAGGCAGAATCAGTACCCAGAAGTAGAAAGTACCTTATACAAAAATGCAATGTATTCAATAAATACAACTGTTAACATACCATAAGTTAGAGGATTTACACCGGCACTTCCATCAAACACAGCAGTAGTACGAGAGCAGCGTATCAGTCCAGCTGCCAGGCAAGATCCTGCGCCACTGTCTGGATAGATGGGGGTTGCTCACACCAAGCAGCAGGACATGAACCTAGCGTTAATCAGGCTGACCTCGACTCGGCACCCATTACAGCTGGCAATCCACAGTAGTGATCCACGGCATCAGCAGACCAAACCCAAGCCTGGCTCCTTTCCCTGCTCCCTGGCACCCCAGCAACACACGTCAGTGGGCAAGTCCTCGAAGGGTCACGCCCACAGCCAGCTCCGACCTGTCACACCTCCTCTAAACAGCTAGGGCAGCCCCTCTCAGCACTTTTATCTTCTCCAAAGGCGGGGCAGCCACAAGTACAGGCATCAAGGAGAATGATAAAGGCGGTGACTAGCCCATCAGTGGTGGGAGTGGTGCGTTGTGCTCGACTTTTTTTCTTCTTTGTTAGAGTTTAATGGCCATCACCCACTAGTATGGGCATTAGGCCAGACAAGATAAATAAAAGTATAAATAAGTACTAGGAAAGAAGGACAAGGCAGGAGGTACAACAGCTGGTCTATGGAGCCAAGTGAGCAGGAAGCATAAAATAAAAAGCTCGAAGATCGTCCAGGTTAATGGTCTCTCCCCTGATGATCAAGCTGTAGAGGACCTCCTCACATAGGTAGTCCACCCAGAGAAGATCGTACAAGGTCTTATAGTATGATCCCGCGAACTGGTACGACCGGGTGCGGGCACCAAGGGTCAGGAGGTGTTGGTAGGAAGATACCTTAAGCTGGCAGCCACTGGGTATGAGCGAAGGGCAAGATGGGTCGCCCTCCGCAGCTGGAGGAAGGGAGGACTCAGTGACATCCACTTCAGCTATGGAGTCGGTCGGCGCATCCTCAGCCATAGAAGCGGAGTCGGAAGAAGAGTCCTTCTCCTCCTCAGTTGCTGGCAACTGGTGGTGGTCACCAGAAGTTTGGCTGATCTGGTCCGGAGCCAGGTCGTTAACCGTAGGTGGGCAGGTGAGACGATTTAGATAGGCGGCAAGCCGCAGCAATAGGCTGTGGCGGTCGGGCATTAAGCTTTTGATGATGACAGGAAGCTGGACATACGTCACGGGCGAAGCACTCGGGGATGACAAGGTAGGGAAGACCATTCTCCTCAAAGATCTTGGGAGGAGAATGTGCAATGTCCGCTTGTCACCCTCACAAAAAGCTCTCACCATAGTGACGCACATTTCATCGATGGTGCTAACTTCTCCAGGACTCACAGGGACCCTGTCCTGGTGTCCCTGGGCTGAGCGGCACCGCCAGTGCATGGGTGGAACCCTGCACGGCCGCGTCCCCCGGGCCCAGTAACATCACTAGCCTCAGGACCCCCAAAGATAGCAGATTCCACCGTTTCACCATTCCTGGGAGATCCTTCTAGATGCCGTGGATTTAATGCAACTACAGCTTGGCGGAGCTCGAAAACATCAGCGCCAGTTTCCTGGCGCTTGATGAACCCATACTCCACCCTGCAATTGAACCAAACCACGGTTCCCCGGATCAGCGCTGAAGGCATGACGATCTGCTACGAGCCCCCCTCAACGGGTCGTAGGCAAAAGCAGAGAGCAGTGGTAGCAGTGTGAACTCTTGAACTGCCGAGCTCGAACACCTCTTCTCCCTCTCTCTTTTCTGTCTTCCTCGTGCTCGACTGAGTGCCGGTTGACCTGAAGTTCCAATCATCATGTCTCTCAGATGCCTCGATCGACTCGAAGCCCAAACCATACGCATAAACGAAACCCTTGATCGACTCTGAGATGAGCACAAAACAAATACCTGATACAAATTATATATAATAAGTAAATAATACAAAAACACAATTCAAGAGAACACAAAAACACACCACCAGTTACCTCGGTTAACAATAATCACCGTAACAAATAAATTATATAAATGCAAATGATGCAAACACACAATACAAGAGAATACAGAAACACACTACCAGTTACCGCGGTTAACAGTAATCACCGTAACACTTTCTCGTGAGTTTTTAGATTGTAGACACTCACCCTGCATTACCTGCTTGGCCCTGTCTTTGTTAAAGTAGTAAGGGCAAAGGAGTATCTTGCACGCGTTCTTCCAGTGTCTCACTTTCTCCTCATGAACTAGTCTAATACATTAGATAGACTGCCATGGTATTATAATATATTAAAGAAAAAAAAGGTATTTTACGGTGGAATACCTGAACTCTTGTGTAAACAGCTTGTTTCATCAGGATTTTTTTTTATCACTAAGTTTTTAACTTGCCCCTCTGAAAACAATGTAAAAAATTCATTTTTAACAACCTCGAAGGTCTAGGTCATACGGCAAGATCAGCTTTAACCCTCTTTGTCTTTGGGAAACACTGCCCCTTTTCTCCGCCCGGCGTGTGCTTCGACGTTGAGGTGGTGCCAGTAGAGTACAAACTTTCTTCCCACAGGCATTCAGCTTCTTCCATCATTCTGGTGTTGTATATCTTAAAGTCGGCTACAGTCAGGACAGCATATCTGTACGAGCCAACGAAGTTGGAGAAGGTTATGTGCTCACCTATATTGGTCTGTCTGTCCAGACTATATGTCTAAAAGTTCTCAGTAAATTTCAATGACATTTTGTGAAATGGTGGGCCATGGGCAAAGGAAGGGGTGACTAAATTTTGGGGCGGATCCGTATCCGGATCAGGAGTATTCCGCATACTATCTCCAAAGTTCTCAAAGAATTTCAATGAAATTCTGTGGAATGTGGGCCATGGGCCAAGAAAGAATTGATTAAATTTTTGGGCGGATCCGGATCCGGATCCTTTTTAATGGCAATGGCATTGGCACAGGTATGCGCTTTTTGTGTGCTTTTTGGTATTAGATTGAGGTTACATAGTTTTCCTCTACAAGAAATATAATGGAGAGCACTGTCATGAAATGGAATGATACCCCCAGCAGCAGTCATGTCCATTAGTCTTACTGCCTTCCCAAACGATCGTGTGGTTCTGGTTCGTGAATCTGGGCGTGGGTAGATGAATTTTACTGTGAGGATGTTATTTCAACTGGTTACACTATACGAACTTGTACATCTTCAGGAAGTCCTTACACCAACTTGAGTAGCCTATTTGTACTTGTATAAGCTCCATTTGACAGGGGATATGATAAGGCAGAGCTTTTTAGCCTTTTCGGAACTGAAAAGGGTATCGTGGACGAGTTTATAAAAACATTACCCAATAAAAAAATCCCCATCAAAATATAGAGCGGTGTACAAAGAGAATTCCTCATCCATTCATGACCCGAAGGATATTGAAGTAGACAAAATGAACGTGTTTATATTTGATGATACTATGACTGATTCCAACTAAAGCTGAAGATTTTTACACTAGAGGGAGACACAATAATCTATCTATCTATCTATTGCCAGACGCCTTAATCCCGTAAGGGGTGGCCACAAACAAATCGCCTCCATGTCGCCCTGTCCCTCGCCATTTCACTGCCCTGCTCCTAACTCACCCCCCCCCCCCTCATATACCTCTCCACTCCATCCCTCCATGTCAACCTTGGCCTCCTCCTCCCTCTCCCCCCTCCATCTCACTCATATACACTCTCCTCGTCAGTCTGTCACTCTCCATCCCCTCCACATGGCCAAACCACCTCAGTGTGTTTCTCCTAACGATTCCTATCACATCCACATCAACAACACAACGCTCCTTCACTTCCTCGTTTGTCAGTCTCTCTCTCCATGTTTTTTTTTTTTTTTTTGTGTTCGACTCTGGGCATAGGCTTCACAGCCTGCTATCAAGGCCCAGCAGTCCTCCTACATACCAACACCTCTACATGTCACCACTTCGGCGCTAACACCCACCGTCCATATTGAATACATGCTAGGGCTGTCTCATACAGGACTGGTGTATTGGTATTAGCGGGGGTATTTTTATGACATGTCGGCGGGTCTTCTGGTAGATCAGTAAAGCCTGATTTAACGAAATTCGAATCCTTAAACTGTTCCCTGCCCCAGCGAGGATTCGAACCTGGGTCCGTCGGAACTGCAAGCCACCTCTCTACCAATCGAGCCACCGCCTCCCCTTATGACGCCACATGTGACAATAATATGAGTTGTATCTACATTCAGTCATAATTATTACAAGCTCAACTGTCAAACGATACGATCTAATCCTACATAGTTTTACTCTTTTCCCGACCAGAAAGAGATCTACAAAATTTATACTATGATTTTGTGGCTAACGATACGAAATGGGAGAAATTTCAGGCGAACTGTAAGACTTCCTAGAATACACCTTATGGGCTCATAGCTATTAATATAATTTGCATCCTTTTGAAGGAAAATATCAACTACACGTCAGTCAAATATATATTCCTCGGAGGTGTTTTTCCTCCATATAATAAATGTTATGTATATATATAATGCAACACGGAAAGGGCTTAGACAAACTCCCTCGACAACATAAAAACACACTCTACCCCAGATAATGAAGAATCTCTACGATATTTGAATGGTGGGAAAAGGAGGCAGGGAGCTGTAACTTCCATACTGAAGTGGCTCCAAGAAATGCACATGAGTTTCACTCTGATATCCATCCTGAAGTTGTTTCCAATGGCTCCTCCAATATTACCGAAAATTTGTGTGGTCTGGGTGTAATGCCATTTTTCTTGCATATGTTATAAATAGTATAAGAGTAATATAAGTTAGTATAAGTATAGTGTAAGTATATAATGTATGTAATTTACGTTAGGTTATGTACGTGATAAGTGTGAAATCTGGACCGTGTTAAGATGTTGTAAAGTATTTGAAGTGGACTTTGTAATTCATTTTTTGGGCTTGATTTTAGTTAAAGGGTAGTAGGGAAGCAAATGGACGAGTGGACGTGCAAATTCACGTCTGGTTTCGATAAAGTGGCGTAGAAAGTTAATTTGAAACTTAAATTAGCGATGAGTCATATTTATACCTAGAATTCAGAATTTTGTAGTTGAGCTGGTGTTAGTCGTCTTGTTGTGTTAAATAATGTTGTCTAAGAACATAAGTAAAGCCTGACTATTGATTATTGTCATAGTTAACCGCGAAATTAATTTATTTGGCACAGACCTCAGTTGTTGGTTAGCGCCGCGGGCGAAACAAAGAGAAATGGTATCAATGCGTGATTTTAGGCATCGTTTGTAAAATTGTTAGACCTATGTTACTGCCACAAAATTTAAATCATCGTGTCATTTTTTATAAGTAGAGTAATGCGTACGCTTCTTGTTGCAAATTCTTGTGCGATGATATAACATGTAGACTGTAACGTAATTGTTTGAAGTCAGTACCGGGAAGTGAAAACGTAGCGGGTGTTAGGGGAGGCAGCTTGCTTTCTGCCCGCTAGGCATCACTCCCGAGTTAAACATCGTTGTGGGTGGACATTGCAGGTAATGTCCCGAGTACTCACAGTATTTCTCCCTTATACGTTATCATAATTAGTTGTCGTTCTAACTATATTTAAAGTAAGATATCTGATAATATTGTTAATGCCTTATCACTCTCGAGTTAAACATCGTTGTGGGTGGACGTTGCAGATAAGTTGTGTCGTCAAGCGACGCTGGGTCATGGAGTCTAGTGCCCGGCTAGTGCGTCGAGTCACAGCATCTAGTACCCGAAAGCCCATACACTTTTTCCACTTAGTCCCTTTTCAATTCACAGTACCGTCAAAATCGATTGGTCCACATTAGTAAGCTTAATATTCATGTAGTGTAAAATTTTGGTTATAAGTGCGTGAGAAGCGGAGTGTTGTATTGCTTCATCATGCAGAGCGCTGTGTACGCTGAGATTGCACTCTGTATTATTCTTGTCTTATGATTATTTACCAAGATATGTTATGTGATGCAAACCCAGGTAAAATAGGGATGATTTCTTTAAAATTAGAGTAAACTGTGTAACACGTTGTAAACTGGGTATCACTACGAGTCCTTATGAGACCGTGGTTTATGGGAGTTTCCCCTGTTGATGTGGTTTTCTATGACACAGTCGGGTTGAGCGAACTCTCATGTACTGTGTTAGGTGAGTCAGGTGATTTATAAACTGTGTAGAATAGAGCTTCCATCCTCTCAGATATTCTGGTGTATCAGAGACAATTGCTTTACTAAGTCCCAGTAATTAATTCTTGTTCGTTATGCTATTCATTCTGTGTAATTTAAGGTTAACAATATAGATAAGTATACTTTATTAGAATGTGTTTGGTATAAATCCTCTGGGGAGTATACATAAGTCCGAGTGGCCCGCAAGGCATGTTTCATCTATAAGATCCACGCTCTCATATATCATACTCACGCTACCCTATTATTGCCTTAGGCCTTTTGTCCCATTTTCCATCGTACGGGACGAATATCATTAATACTTTTTTTTCCCGGCAACTGCTGGGTGGTGGCAGCGATACCAAATTACTTTAATTATTCAACGAGGCCTTCTTAATGTTCTGGCAGTAACAGAAAACACTGTAGTAATACTTTAATCTAGTATCAAAATTCTATTCTTACACTGGTTGGCACAGCGGTGTGATTAGCTAATTAATCTTCATCATAATGCAGATGGGAAAATCTGGCATTAGACTGGTGTCAACGCGGTGGTATCATTACTAATTTAATTTCCCTATAATGCCCAAAATACGCGGCATTAGATGGGCATGAAAACTTTAACAACGATTAAAGGAAAGATATGGAGAGTGAGCAGCTCAGTAAGTTTGCAGACAGTACGACATTGCTTATTCTTAACTCCCGAGAACTAAAGACAGAAATAAAACCGATGATATTCGGGCAAGACAGGCTAGTGAAATCGTTCTCAGTACCAACGAGCCTGGCTATTTTAAAAATGACCCTCGACTTTTCACTGGTATTATGGGCATGAAATCAAGATACGGATTAGGGGTGTAAAAAATGCACACAGACGAGCGTTTAAAGAAATTATACTACAACCATCGAACGGGATGGTCTGGCATCAACAAACTAATTAGAAAGAGTAAACTACTTCTGGACACTGTGCAGGAATGTATGCAGACTCCATGACCCCATCAGGGATAAATTCAAAACGAGGAAGGTCTTATTATAGCAGGCATTGATGATCACTGGCAGGTGGATTTGATATATATGTGCAAATATAAATCACACAATAACACTCAAATTGCATTTTAACCGTTATCGATATCTTTTCCAAATGTGCTTAGGCTATCTATACCCATTAAGATGAAAACAGGGATAGAGATTAAAAATGTATTAAGCGTTTCTTTGCCAAACGATTTTCCAGAAAACTGCTGACTTATAAAGTACTGAAAAATAAAAAGCTCGCTGGTTTGCGACCGAGAATGAAACAAAATCCAAAGTCTTAGAACGATTCAATAGGACCGTAAAATTGTAAATGCGTAAGTACTTCATGCGCAATAAAACGAAGAAGTGGTCTGATGTCCATCCTTCCTTAATTACAACTATAACTCCATCAGGGGAGGCGGTGGCTCGATCGGTAGAGAGGTGGCCTGCAGTCCTAACGGACCCAGGTTCAAATCCCCGCTGGGGCAGGGAACAGTTTAAGGATTTGAATTTCTTTAAAATCAGGCTTTACTGATCTACCAGAAGACCCGCCGACATGTCATAAAAATACCCCCTCTAATACCGATACACAGTCCTGTATGAGCCAGCCCTAGCATGTATTCAATATGGACGGTGGGTGTTAGTGCCGAATGGTGATATGTAGAGGTGTATGCAGGCTATGAGAGCCTTTGCCCAGAGTTGAACACATAAAAAAAAAAAAAAAAAATCACAGGAGTATTTGGATGACAACACTTGTTCACATTCTGCCAATAGGAAAAACGTCCACAAGACTTGATTAATTTCCTCCACTGGAGTATGCAGCTAAATCAAAGTTTCAGATTGGAGACAAAGATACAATCAGTAAATAATACTTAAACAAAGGCTTTTCCCCCAATTTTACCATTGAGGTGTTTGTAATATCGGGACACTTATAGTACAGCAGCTAACAGGCTCCTAAGTGCACCCAGTGGAAATGTTTTTGGAATTCTCGGAATGTTTAGTGACCAATATTTTTATTTTAACAGACTGAATTTACTCACCATGATGCTCGCTTGGTGGCCATCTTTGAACCTCATTGTGCACAAAGAACAAAATGTAGAAAATTTCATCTTTCTAACCAGACTAGCAACAGATGCAAACGAGAACATTTTCCCATATAATTTTGATATGTGATATCAGTTTAAAGGGTCAACCCGTCACGTCCCGGCCGATTTTCCACGACCAATCCCGACCAAATTTGGGATTTTTTTTTTCTGGCTAAAACCTTCGCTTTTTGTGAGAAACATCGAAAATTCATAGAGAAATCGCCCATCTGAGCTTATAAATGATGATACAGGTGAGAGGACCCTCACTTTTTCATGCTCTGTGAGGGTACCTGGCATCAAATAAAACAAACTATGGGAGGGGTAACTAATTCAAACCACTTACATTAGGTATTTATTTATTTATTTATTTGGTACGAATTTATATCTAGTACAAGAGTATATTGGTTTTCACACAATAATATAGGCGATATAAACGTTGTTCACTCACCAAACACATCAACATATGGCACCTTCCTTTACGACATTACCACCTCATCACTTCTGTTTGTTTCTTCCTCTGGCTTGTTTCTGCATTTGTCCTCCACCTCAGGAATCACTTTCGCCGCGAATTTCGTCATTGGAGAGACCATGGTGCAACATGTCTTTACTGCCAGGTCACTGCTGACAGGTGAGTTGCCAAGAAAATGGCATGTGTGGGGGGAAGGTGGGGCCAGGCAGTATCCCCACCTGAAGGTGGGTAGGGGAAGGTCTCGCACATATGCCTACAAAATATCACCTGTGAAACTTGAAAAATGTGCAAATGACGGACCTTGCAATTGCAAAATGTATGGGTACGTCGTCGGGTATCACCGTGACAAAATGTGGCAGCGTACCCATACGTCGACGGGACGCCTCGGGTTAATTTTTTATCTTGACAACAGCAACGCCATCTGAAAGGGGGTGATGAAAATAAAAAGGGGGAGGGGGATGAATCATGCGTATTTCCGCTTTGTGCAGTAAGGAAACACAGCACCTTTGTTTATTGTGGTCTTCATATGAGATACCGATTAAGAGATTCAGCTTCACTATTAAAACTGTTATTAGCTAATTCCATGAAGTACATGAAAGTGGCTAGGTGGATACAATGAACGTGATTGTGCTTCAGACAGTATATGTACCAAATGGCTCTAAAATCATCAGAACATTTACTTTTCATCATCATCAGGATATAATATCATTTCATAATGTATCGTTCCTTCCTTCTCTTCCTCCTCCTAATCATCCTCCTCCTCATCATCTTTATCTATAAAATTCAGGGATAAATAATAATTTCCCCTCATTTCTCGCAATGAATAGTAAAGGTGTAGTAGGTGTAGTCCAAGGGGGCACTGAACTCTGTTCAAGACTGTTATACTCCTGTATTATTTCCAGTATGAACTTAGCACTGATTTTTTCTTTCATCCGTACCCATTTCACCAAAATGACTCCAATAGTTTGTGCACTGGGAGCAAAACAATATAAAAACCTGGCATGGTGTCGGTCGTGCTAGAAGTGATTCTCAGTGATTTTTTATATTTTTCATATATTAGTTTCTCCACTTCTGGTACAATAAAAATGTCTAGTTTGATTTATACTCTTTGTGGAGAGTTCTACTTTACGATTCCGCAATTAAAAAAAAAATTTTTTACAAATCTGTAGGAGAGAACCAGCTGAAAGTCCTGTTTATACAAATTTTGCATGCAACTTACTTTTTTGCCTATAGGTTCCAAATTACTGGATTTATCTAACTTCCGTTTCTGAGAGGTAATTTTTCTTTCTATCCGTGCCAGATTATTGCACATACATCAGTTAGCGGCGATACAGGAAGAGTGAGAAGTTACACCTACTTCACTATTTTCAGTTCTACTTGCCATTTATTTATTTATTTATTTTTCATAAATCGACCTACCATATTTGAGAGGCATCTAAGTGAAAATTCAGCATTTGCTAACGTCTCATTACATAGGTTCCATAACGGTATGGCAAAACTTACATACCCCAAACGCTCTGAGAAAAAAATTCTGAACAGTATTTCTGAGTGAGCGCACACATGGAAGCAGCCGAGTGTAGTGTGTTCTAGCACAAACTGAATATGCTAATCCACTATTCCCTGAAGGTGCCTGTCTCCCAAGTTAAAGTTGTTTCTTGCCCAACCAACGTGTTCAGCATTGTATTACAACACTCCTTTCACTCTACACTAATCATTCATGAACTACTTTTTCTTGACCGTTAGCCAACCTTTGACACAGCTAATCGTCATGTTATTCTTTATCCCTTAGTTAAAATGAGTGAAGGTGGGTGGCTCCCAGGATGGATAAAGAGTTACTTATCTAATAGAAGAGCATCTGTTTTGTTTCACTGTCAACGTAGTGAAACCAGAGACTTTGAATTAGGTAATGCACTATTAAAATCTATGCCAGCAGAACCTTAT
>JAGKTI010003013.1:0-32021 GCA_018397915.1 Birgus latro | reverse complement strand
GGGGGGGGGGGCAAATATGTATTCGCGCGGAGAGCTGAGCACAAGCATAATCGGGTGGGGTCCAGGGGCAAAGTCCCGATGGGGGCCCAGGGGGTGAAGCCCCCGGAAACTCTGAGTATTTAGCATTTTGAATTATAAAAAAATCATGTTTCGGGATAGTTTTTTTTTTTTTTTATTGTATCATTCACTTACTGTTAGTTACGAGGACTTTTATTCAGATTTATGTATAGGTCTTAAGCCTAGCTCGCAGCAAGGAGTGGGATTGTGGCATCTAGGAGTTACTTTAGGAGGAGATTTTAGAAGGTTTTATGCATACCGGCCCAGGACCATACACTGACTAAGAAACTTGATGATGCCACCACCTAGAGAGGATGACCATAATGGGCAAAACAGGGATAACATCTTCTCTGTCATAATGCCTCTCAATGAACAACTCCAGATCTATTTATTTGGTGACTGTAGGGGCATATCATATTAGTGGTCTTTCCTGGTCATTTTCCTTCTTGTATTGCCTTTATTTTATTTTTTTTTAGTTGTACTGGATCTGACTGGGGGGCCAACTGGGGGACAAAGATTCTGATTGGGGGGCATATCCCCCCCATGCCCCCCTCCCTTTTGCCTCCACTGAAGGCATGAAAAGATGCAAATGGGAAGTAAGGTTACCGGTTCACTGAAAACAGTGATAAGGAAGAGAGAAGTGAGTATATAATAAAAAAAAGTCGCTGCATTACTATATTTTTTATCCTTATTCAAACGTATGGAAGTGACGCTTGTTGGAAGGATACAAGTCAAGAGTGTGATCATTTATAATGAGTTATTTGCTGACATTCCATGGCAGTCTTTCTTCTCTAGTGATGTCAGTTCTACCCAGTCCCACATGAATGACTTAATGCTCGCAGGTATGGATTTAATCATACCAAGCCAACAGTTCACTAAAACATCAAACTCTCCAAAATGGTTTGATAGCAATTCTGCCACAGAAACGGACCAAAAGGCATTATCATATAACTTTCACTTAAAATAAAAAAAACATCTGAATCACTCTGCCAATTCAAAATTGCTAGAAACCATTCAAAAGTCACAATAAATCTCACTAAATCAAACATTCTTCAAATTCAAGCTTCAAAACTACTTAACAATCCTAAGGACAACAGAATATTCTAGTCAACTTTCATTTCTTTCAATAATAACTTTAACGAGTCATCACCCATTCCCCCACTAAAATCTTCAGACGGTATCATCACAAATGACCCGCGTGGTAAAGCGAATATCCTTGTCAGCATATTTGTCAGAAATTCTACAGTACAGGAAGTCAGCCAGCACGTCCCAGTACTGGAACTTGACTCTCCTGAAATTGTTCCACTTAAAATACAGACAAGATACATAAAATCCATCCTAGACAATTTACCGACCAACAAAGCTCCAGGCCCAGGTGGAATTCCTCCAGTTGTTCTGAGAAAGTGTTCCCCAGAGCTTGCCTCTGTTCTAGCTAAATGATTCACATTATTCATACATACTTCTTTATACCCTAATTCATGGAGAAAAGCTAATATCCACCCAGTTCCAAAGAAAGGAAGTTCCTCTGACCCCTCTGATTACAGACCAATAGCTGTCACATCTTTTGGTAAAGTATTTGAAACTGTAATTAATAAGCACATCGTTAACACCTTGAATCCAACAACTTAGTGACAGACAATATGGTTTTCGCCACGAAAGATCCACCATTGACATACTCAATCTCCTGACTCATACCATCCATCAATCAATCGACCTATATGGAGAAACTCATGCAGTAGCCCTTGATATTTCTAAAGCCTTTGCCAGAATGTGGCACCGTTCCCTGCTATCCAAACTTCCTTGCTATGGATTAATGTCTTTGGTTCCTCAGATTTCCTCATATCTCGGCAACAGAAAAATAAGAGTAAAAGTAGATAATGTATATTCCAGTTTCCACTCAATTAACGCCAGCATGCCACAAGGATCAGTTCTGGCGCCAACCTTACTCCTAGTTCATATTAATGATCTCTTATCTGTCACCTACAATCACATCCATTCATGTGCAGACTACTCAACACTTCACACTCAAACTTCCATGTACAAAGTTTAATATCTCTAACTCTCAACTCAGTGCAGCTAACTTCATAAATCAAGATTCATCTAAGATCAATGAATGAGGACAAAAAACCTTGAAGTGTCTCATTTAATGCTAGTAAAACCAAATATATACAATTTACTAACAGACAGATATTGCCAGATTCGTATATGGTACTAATATTCCCATTGAAATTCTCAGCGTCTCACTTAACAATGCCCTCACCTGGACCTCTCAGTCAGATGGCTTGCTAAAACCGCATCAAAGAAACTTGGATTATTGTAGAGTCCGATACTTTTTCACTGACGAGCAGTTTGCTGTAATTTATAAGAGTCATGTGCGCTCTCAGCTTGAATATTGCTCACCCATGTGGAATGGATGTGGAGAGGTTGCACTAAAACAACTAGACAAAAAACAAAGCTGTTGGAATTATTAATAACCCTGCTATTATAAACTACCTCCCCTACAAGTAAGAAGGAATGTTGCCTCCCTTGCATTACTTAACAGATACTACTATAGCAAATGCTCAGACGAAGTTGCGCCCATTTTGCCACCTTTCCATGCCTTCCCTTGTGCTGTACGGGCATCTGGTAGTGCTCATGACTGGAATGTCACACAGCCATATTGCAGAACTTCTTCCTTTCAGAATTCTTTTATTCCCGAACTGCATCTCTCTGGAACTCGCTTCCCCAGAGTTGTTTCCCCCCAGTCTTCAACCTACAACTGTTCAAGTCCAACTGTTACAAATTTTGTATGAATGGAGGACACCAGTAATCTGGTGAAGGGATTATTTTTTCTTTATTCATTTGTTCTTCCTTCCTCTGTGCTTAAAAAAAAAAAAAAATGGAGAGCCTGACTGAGAAGAAGGAGCACTGTGATGCTGATGTGGATGTATTCGTAAGTGATAGCTTTATGAGAAATACTTTAAGATGGTTTGGCCATCTGGAAAAAAGGAAAATGAGTTCCTGGATGGTAGAGTATTTGTGAGTGAGATTAACGGTGACAGGGATTAAGAGAGACTAAGGATGATATGAAGTGATGGGATGGAGAGATGTATGAGAGAGAGGAATATGAGTTGGGGGAGGGGCAGCCTAATGGCTGAGGACAGGGTGACATGGAGGAGATTTGTTTGTGGTCACTTCTTGCGGGATTAAGCACCGTATCATGGCTTGACTGTTACAGCATTCGAATCTGTGTGTCTGGGGGATTATTACAGAATGACAAGTCGTCTTGTAAGAAAGAAAAGGAAATTTCCACCTTCACCATGACTGTCAGATTCTTCTCTCCGGGGATGTACAGTCGCCAAACTTTCCACCTGAGCCACCTAGCCGCGAGAGGTGGGTAACGGGTGCTGGCAACAGTGTATATGTTTGTTCGTGTGTACATGCTCGACGAAAGTTCGGATCATCAACTCTCTTCGTCCGTGGTGAACCTCCGAGTCAGATGGCTGGGTACGGAGGGTAAAGGCAGCTCTCCCATCGGCTCAGCCAGTTGCACGACACTGGTTGCACGTAAATTTGGTGTGCCACAGGTCGCGGTGACCAAGGCCAAATAAATATGACTATATTAATTTTATAATAAGGTAATATATGTAATATTATGATATAAACATATACTGTTATGTATAATTCAATAATATATATTATACTATACTTATTTGGGCTTGGGCCGTGCAACCTGTGACACGCAACAGTTCCACGCGACCGGTATCGTGTAACTGGTCGAGCCGGTGGGGGAGCTGCTTAAGGGGGGAGCTTGGCATAGTGAAGGCCAGGGCAGGCGCCGGACGGGGGGAGGGAGGGGGGAGGGGATTACGTTAATCATACCCTCAGTAATAATAATTGCCGAACTGGTTTTTGAGATCCATTAGCAATCAACTAAATATTTGCAATCTTAACAATGCTAAACATTTTATTTACTGTTTGTTTTACACTGTTACCATAACATGTTAACGCACTATACTCTGGAATCGCTCCAAGCCTTTCTCTCTCACACTGTCTCCTTATATCAGTAATTCCATTTCACAGGATAATCACTTGATACCATTATCAGTATAGGTTGAAGAGGACTGCATTTACCTAACATCTACGTCCAGTTGCAAGTACGATTACCTGCCATATTCACATCATGAATGACAATGACCAATAAACATTAGGATGATGTTCAGACACTGTTAACGGTTGCTTATTTCCTCGTTGGCAGTACTTCAGGTAGATGTTCTTGTGTTCTGTGGTGCACCACGAAGACGTAGGAGGTTGAAATACTGTTACCTCAACAGGCAAAGAGTTTAAGCATACTGTTGTCAAATGTGGCTATTATATCAGATATAATAATGACTTACCGTATCATATTTCATACGACTATGGTCATTACAGTATCCCTTTATAGTCCATTCATCTAACGAATGATTAGATTACACAGTACAAGGAAAACTGATTGTGAGCGGTGCCGCTTATGTGTGAGGTCACACATACTGTATACACGCTCATCGATTATTCACCGAACAACATTATCTCACGTTATAGCAAGATGAAGACACCATCTCTCCATCATAGTATGCAACGGCTTCCAGTCATATTAAGCGCAATTGCTGAATTGTTAGGACATTTATGTCACCATTACCTGTGATATTACTTTGGTGATTGGTAAATGCAACATAACATAAAATTATCATTACAGGCTGGAACACTGATTTTTTTTTCCCTTGATCCCACGAACCTAGAGTCACTGAGGTCCGGGATGCGAAGATATGACTGTGATGTTGGTTGTTGTCTGGCTCCTACTAAGACCTAGGTCATAAGATAAGGGCTTGGTGTTTAATAAGGGAAACCCATGACGGGGGTGGAATCACGTCACACGGATGGACTGATTCGATGCAGTATTCTGCCTCAACGAACGAGTTTCAATATCCGACATCTACTTCTTATCTCTCATACATAGTTTAAATTGATATTCTCCCAATGCATAATCCTGTAACGATTAATGATCTAACTAATCTAATCATGTCTTCGATCAAGAATGGTATTTCAGCAGGTCTAATGGAGACCGGCCCAGGACTGGCGAAATGCATAACGAACAGTCAGACACCGGTGTCTATTTTTCTACCGTAAGGACCTGTCACACGAACGGTTCTTCCCCCCAGTGTTCAGTAGACAGTTTTTGGCCGTGGGTTTATCATGTAATAATGAAAAAGAATTCATTTATAAATATGTGAATGTAAAGATGCGGTCCTTTAGATTATTTTAATGGTTTCAATACTCGCATTATCCAATACTTTCAAGAAGTTCCTTTGAAATTCTATTGGCTAAATATTGTCGACTGAATATTGGTTTGAACTCTGACTGAGGTTCACTACGGAAGACGAGAGTTGATGATCCGAACTTTCGCCGAGCATGTACACACGAACAAACAAATACACTGTTGCCAGCACCCGTTACCCACCTCTCGCGGCTAGGTGGCCCAGGTGGAAAGTTTGGCGACTTTACACTCAAATCAAGCATCAACTTTCAGACAAACCCTGGGCAAAGCTGCAGGTGGTGTGCGTGTAGGAGGACTGGCTAGGATCGTTCTCCAGCTGTACAGTACGGCATTGAAAAGACTGATGGTAGGTGGGTCTTCCCGCCGCCTCAGCCCCTGCAACAGACACATCAGCACGCCCCACGCCACCACGCTGCTCACAGTCGTCACCCATACCAGCCCTGGGGTGGAGAAGTGAAAGAATTGTATCTTTCACAATAAGATAACTGTAGCTACAATGTCACAAGTAATTTTTGCTCTGCTTATCCGTTAATACCGTCGGCTTCGTAACCTTGGCCTTTGAACTTTCCCTGTGAGCTTACCTTTGACTGATAGTTCTCAAAATTGAATCCATTTATACTCGTCCTTTTCTTAACAGTTCAAGAAAGTCTGGTGTAAATCAGATAAAAACTTTTAAAATAGACCTTGCCTAGTAGCCATGATGTTTGACTTACAGAAAAAAAAAATGGTTTACTGCATGTCTGTCCCTCAGTTATTACGACACGGTTAAAATCAAACTACAACTGTTCGTGATATTTGGTTAACAATCACACACATGGGTTGAACTCTGACCATCCCCTGAGACCTTCACCTTGGACTAATTGTTTTCAAACTGATTTACTTCATTCTTGGCCTACCCTAAGCCCTTCCCCAAAGATTGGTCGAAACTGGATAAAACTTTTAAAGTTTATTTTGATGATACAGAATTTGATCTTGACTTTTGCCTTGCTGTTCTAAAATTAAACCTCTCTTGGGCTGTCTTGCAAGAGTTCCAATTTTCATTAAAGCATATAAAAAAAAATTGAGATAATTTAAAATATATCTATACACACACACACACACACACAATTTAGATTATTTCAGTATTAAATCTAAGCTTATAGAATTAAATATAGAATCTTTCATACATCAGGAGATAAGCCACTGTTTACCGTAATCATTAATAATATCCAAAAGAAATATATTGCAGTACAGTAAAGCCAAGAAAGAATTGAATCTCTCACCGTACGTATCATTCTGAAACACGGCCGTAGCGTTGTGATGTATGGAGCACTCCGTGATTGTAAGTGCAAATACCATCCTTGACAATTACTACGATCTGATTATTTTTTTTTTTTGGGTGGGGGCGCATGTTAATAGATTCATGAGTCTTACTAAACTCGCGCATTTTTTTTTATTACTTTTTGTTTTGACTGTAACATCGAATGAAGAGATTATGCCCAATACATGCACTTGCATATTCCTTTGCAAACTGAAGGTTAACAGGTTAACACAAAAATCATGTTACGTCATTACCAAAAGATTTATGATTATGCATTGCCAAAACTAAGTCTCGCTACAACTAATAGAAGATAGCAACCTTAGCAATTGTCCACTAGTGTCCAGCGTGCACTAGCGTCAGATTGACCCGCCTCTATGAGCATGACTGAGTATCCATTAATATGAGCCCAATGATTTTCCTGTAGTACAGTATTTTATATTCTGTTACTATAATCTGTACGATATTTCCCTGTAGTACCGTATCTTATATTGTATTACCATAATCTGTACGATATTTCCCTGTAGTACCGTATCTTATATTGTATTACCATAATCTGTACGATATTTCATTAAGCTCAGAAAAGCTTCCTCGAGCTACAGGATTGGAGGGCAGACAAGCAGTCATATATACAGTAGAGGACGGTGTGGTACTGTATATAAACTGAAATACCAGAAAACCATTACACCCGCGCACACAAAGCGAGAGCGGGTGTTTCGCTTTTACCAATGTGTGTGTGTGTGTGTGTGTGTGTGTGTGTGTGTGTGTGTGTGTGTTGGCGGAAGTAAGAAAATAATTCCAACAGATTTATCCAATTTTAACCAGTCTTTGGTCATGGGCAAACCTATTGTCTATTATTTTTTTTTTTCAGAATAACATGTCGGTCAAAATTACAGAGCTAGATCAATGTCTGAGCTAGCAACAATGGTCAATACTTTTTTTTTACAGTTTTGACCAAAAGGGGGGGAGGAGGTTGAGGGCAAATCAAAAGTGAAGTGATGCAGTTTTGAGGACAATCATTCGAACTTTAAACTGACAGGGCACAGAGAAAATCGACCCCTGTGTGTATTTGGTTATTAAGTAGCTCAAATGGCTTTTATCAGATTTTAACCAAACTCTGGGGAAATCTTGAGGGTCAGCCAAGGAGTAAACCTCCCATTTCTATTTAGAACAATAGGTCAAGGGTTGCGGTCAATGGGCAAGGTCACCTTAAACAGTTTTTATCAACTGAGACCAATCTTTGTGGAAGGCTGGAGGATAAGGCCCGAATAAAAGAATTCACTTTTGAGATAAACCACTCAGAGTTAATGTCACAACAAAAGGTCAAAGGTCAAGGCTGCAGGGTAAATTCAACCCTAGTAGTTTTGCTTTGAAATTAACCACATTTGGTGGATGGACTGGGGGTCAGATTATAATCCATTATTAAGAACAGTCAGTGTTCAGGGTCACAGGGCAATGTCAAATTTCGACCTGTAGGTCTGTATGTGAATGAAAAATATAAAACAGTTTTTGTCTGATTTGGATAAACCTTTGTGTACAAGTTGAGGATCACCCAAGAGGTTTACATATTGCTTTTTTTTTTAGAACAGTAAATCAAAGGTCAACGTCGCATGATAAGATCAACTTAAAAATTTCTGTTCTGGTATAGACTAAACTTTGTGGAAACCTCAGATTTAGAAAAAAAAGATGAAGAAATTCGATTCTAAGAAGACAAAGATCAAACTCACAGGGAAAGATCAAAGGTCAAGGTAATTGGGCAAAGCGAACTCAAAACTTCTGAAATTATTTGAACCAAACTTGTGAAAATGTTGAGGGTTAGGCAAGAATGCCATATTTCAGCTTTGAGAGTAACCTGTCGAACGTCATGGTCACTGGGTTAACTTAAATATTCGGGCCACAGACCAGTTGACTAATAAGGCGTAAGTTGTTTAATCCTCTGACCTTAGGAAGTTTCTCAATGCCAGAATAGGTAAGTCTTACGCTAATGTTTCAGGGATAAATAGAGCTAGTCTTGTAGCTTTCATACCTTGTCTGTCTAGTTCCTTCCCCCAAGAAGAGGAGACTGAGGATGAGGTGAAGAGATATGATGCTAGCACGTTTAGCCCCATCAATCCGGGGCTTACTTTGCGTTTCAGCTTAGTAAAACAGAACGCCTACTAGCCTTCAGAGCTGTCTTCCTCAGCTTAGGCGTGACTTTTTGAATTGGAGAGACTATAATTTAACCTTCCACATAACCTTCACTGCTAGACGTCCTTGCGGATATAAGTAAAATCGTCTGGATGTAACACAAATAAGACAAAATATGTCATCGGTTGGAAGAGATTAAAGGGAAGTGGTGTGTCATGGGAAGACTCACCTATCACAGGATGCTGCGTCAGGCAACAGATAGGAAGCTGAGTGAAGTTGAACAAGAACGATTTAACGATTTTAGTCAGATGTCATTTTGTAGCTTACTGTTGCTTCTGCTTGACGATGCTAAGCTGACGACAGTCCCCACGTATAGATGGGGTTAATAAAGACTGTCTCTCTCTTACAATTTGTTAAGCTCATCAGAAATTTGAATGAAATCATCATGAGATGGTATGACTACAAATCAAGCAATGCACTGGACTGAACTTACATGAGAGTGGTTTAATAAGCTGCAGGTGCTGGGGAAGCGGCCGAGGTTTGGGTGAAATGATACACAGCGCCTCGGGACTGTACACACGGGAGAAATCAATTACTTGCAACCGTCCCGTGGTTGGCGACAGCACCAGGGAGAAGTCTGCTTCGTTGTGCTGTAGCGTCCCCACCGTGCCCGACCAGTTGCCCCCGCCCACTGGAAGTCCGAACTGTTCTATCCAGGGTGGTCGCATCTCATAGCTGCAATGTAAATAGTTAAGGACATAAATACTGATTCATCGCATTACTACCGTGCCCGATTAGGTGCCCGCGTCCATTGGTAGCCCAGAATGACGTACCAAGGGCGTATCTTAGTTAACTTCGGAGACAAAGGTTTCCCTAATACTTCGCCCCATCGCTTTCCTCTGTTGGCTAACCTGAGGGAGAGAGGGCTGGTAAACTTCTCTACCCACAAGTGATACTCTCTGATGTGTTGCATCAGTAAAGAAGGCAATACTGTATACATATTCTAAAAGTGAAACAGATGCAGTAGAATAGCGGACAAACGTTTGTCGCTGAGTGTACAACTGTGAACACAGATGCTGATCCATGTCATTACTGTAGCAGAAAGCTACCAGCGACCATCAATTTCCGGTGGTGGGATCCTAGCAGCACAAAAACTTTTCAAAATTATAGATAAGATTTCATAACAGTTCGACTGAAAATGAAAGCCATAGTATTATCTGCAACTGTACATATAAAGATCTTTAATTTTCACAAGTTTACGAAATTTCGTATCGCCTCTTCCTTACCGTTTTCTTTTAAAATCTGCATTTATGTATCGTCTACTATATTACTGAGGCAACTTCATTTTTGCTAAAGGCCATAAGACATGCAAGATGGCATAAGAGTAAATAATGCACGGGCAACAGTGCAGGAAAAGCCGCTGCAAGTACCCCATGCTGATGAGGATACGGCACAGCATCTCACCCCTTAGTCCCATCATTACAGCGACATTTTTCTCTCTCCTTACGATTATGTTCAGCTTACTAGGGTGTTTATCTTAGAGAAGACTGGATGAGTAAACAATATTAACCTCTTCACTGCTAGGGGCTTGTACAAAACTGAATATACTACCTGGGAATGGCAAGGCAGATAAAAAGAATATCATCGAATTTCAAGAGTCATACTTCCCTACTCACCTTGCCTAAAACCTCACATTTTGTGCACCTCACTTCACCACACACTTCACTTCTCACCACACACCTCATTTCTCATCGCCACACACCTCATTTCTCATCAATCTCTCACCACACACCTCATTCCTCATCACCAGTCTCTCACTACACACCTCATTCCTCATCACCACACCTCTCCCCACACACCACGCCTCTCAACACACACCACACTTCACCACACACCTCACCTCCCCACTTACCACACAACGCCGCACTGCATACCACGCCGCTCACAACACACCACACCTCACAACACATTTCAGCACACACCACACCTCTCACTACACACCACACATCTCACTGCGCACCACACATCTCAGTACACGCCACACTTCTTATACCACACACTTCACCTCTCACAAAACGCCTCACCTCTTGCCACACACTACACCTCACACCACACACCACACTTATCATCACACCACACACCACACTTATCATCACACCACACCTCTCACCACGCACTTCACCTATCACCACACACCACACTATCACCACAAACTTCACCTTTCACCACACACCACACCTATCACCACTCACTTCATCTCACGCCACACACCACACCTATCAACACACTCAACACCTCTCACAACACACCACACCTCTCACTTACATCTCACCTATCACCACACACTTAATCTCTCACAACACACCACACCTCAACTATCACCACAAGCCACAACTATCACCACAAACCACACCATACACCTCACCAATCACCACACACCTCACCTGTCATCACAAACCACATCTCTCACCACACAGCTCACGTATCACCACACAGCTTACGTATCACCACACACCTCACATATCACCACACACCACACCTCTCACCAAACCGCACGATTTAGCATACACCACATCTCTCACCATAAACCACACATCTCATCACACACCTCACTAATCACCACACACCACACCTATCGCCACACACCACACCTCCCACCACACACCACACCTCTCACAACACACCACACGTTTTACTACACACCACACCTCTCACGTATCACTATTCACCACACTTCTCATCACACACCAAACCTCTCATCATGTACCTCACATTTCACCACACATTTTACCACACACCACACCTCCCACCACCTATCTCATCTCTCACCACACACCACACCTCTCACCACACACCAAACCTCTCACAACGCACCTCACCTATCACCACACACCACACCTCTCACCACACACCATTCCTCTCAACACACACTAACCTCTCACCACACATTTCACCTTTTTTTCCCTTGGTTTAAAATATTTCACAAAAACACATTTTAATAGGCGGGTAAAAGTATTACACTCACACGATGAAACTGATTGATTGGGAATATTCACGAGGATCTAATTCATGCTTGAACTACCGGATCTTTAAAATGAACACTTCAGTTTGTGGATGTAGTTCTTCTTTTGACACGAACGCTGGATTGAAACAGGTATGTGTCATATATCCATGATTGTAACATTTTATATATAGTGTATATGTGGGTAGTATTATAAAGGAAATACTCATTGGAATAGCTAATGCCAGAGTGTCCTTAGTGAGAGAGGGTAGGATTTTGAAAACGAATTATTGTCTGCTGATGATACTGTTGTTTTAAGTAAAGATTGGTGAGATTGATGAATGAGTTTGTAAGTGTCTAAGGACCAAATTTTACTGCGAGTATAGAGAGGAGTGAAGTCTCTGAGAGGAATGAAGTCCGAATGAGAAATGAGACTGAATGGTCCTGAAAAGTAGAACGTGAGAACCGTTTTGGAAGTGCAATGGCGACGGTCGGGAGTTAAGAGAATGAACTGTTAAAAAGGCTATAACAGGGAAAGATGTTTGCAGGTACACTGGGGGCGGTGATAAACAATAAGGAATTTATGTCAAAGTAAACAAGCCGTTAGACGACTGTATTGTGGTACCCTATTCTCATGTAAGAAGGCAGAGCACAGTCTTTTTTGCATGGACACAAAGTCAAAAGTGAGAGCAATGCAAATGAGATGTGGAGTTAGGTTGTTATACAGAATGTCAGGTGGTGTGCGTTGTGGTGCTGATGTAGATGTTCTGTTAAGGGTTTGAAGTTTGTCCTGGGGAGAGGATGGAGAATGGAAGACTGGCTTGGAGAATGTAATGGGTGATGTGATAAACGAGGGGGGGATGAGAAAATCGAGGATGCGGTGAAGATTGAAATGCAGAGGTATAAGAATGAGGGTTGGGAAAACTATGGGGAGGGCAGTTTGATGGCGGAGGAAAGGGTGACATGGAGGCAATTTGTTTGTGTCGACTCCACCTGAGATTTAGGCGTCTATCTACAGACATTGACATTTTCCTACGTGAACAGTTATCGTCATTATGAAACCAAGACACTTTGTGCTAGATTTAATTTTTCCATCTCACAACACACACCTCTGCCTCACATATTTACGCTGTTTCTTAGTTTTAATGGAATTTTTAAAGTTATTATTATACTGGTTGACCTTACGGACAAACGATGAGAAATTTTTGGACGGAGTCTACTGCCTCCTCAGCCAGCTTGGTTTTGAACCCATGACTGTTTTTCACCAGTAAATTCTTTATCCCCCCAAAACATCACGTCAGAAAGCCTCAGTTTGAATCTGTGAATAAGTTACACCTATTGCACTCGAACAGCCTGGCTTCGAACTTAAGAATGTGTGCTTCCCAATCCACCTCCACAAAACAATCGCCTTAAACAGCATAGACTTTTACCTCTATGTGATATACAGTTCAATCAATTATCCATTAAAAAATAAATAAATTTTAACCCAAGTCTGCTCCTCATTTCCATCAAGAAATCTGGAGTCTATTTCGTGACATTGGGGTACCCAGCTCATTGTAATAATTCTTCATAAAATCAGAATTTCAAATCTTGATCATGCCATCCCTAGTCCAGCCACTGGTCTCTTTCAAATCGCCTGCTCCAAGTCATCCTATTTGAAAGCCTGGTTTTGATCTCGTGATTATTCAACCGCCAGCACAGTTGCCTCATTCCTCAAAGAGTCTGGGGTTTTACTCATATCTCCGCGATCCCTAATCTACTCTGACTGACGTGAAGTTGAGTTTTGCAGCCATGGTGTGCAACATGCTGAAGTCGAGAGAAGGTCTGGGAGTGATGGGGAACTGGTTGCCTCTGGGATCCCTCTTGTAGTCCGAATATGGCAGTAGTTCCAGGCCAACCAAGCTGAACCGATGACTGTGGAAGTTGTTAGACTCGTCTGAAGGAAAGTAACAAAAATGGGAATTAAACCACGCTAACATGCATCTAACTGCAGGAGGAAGAAAATTAATATTAAGAAAACGACACCAAAGTAATCGAATTGTAAGAAAAAAAGGAGAGAGAAGCAAATCCATGAGTGAAAGCAAAGTACGAAGAAATACATACAAATGCTAGTTATAAGGAAAAGTAGCAGCAAGAATAACAATGATAAATAACATGGTAACAGAATACAATAAACAAAAAAAGGAGAACCAAATCTAGAGGTTACGCAAAATGCTAAAGGAAAAATGAAAATGTAAAAAAAAAAAATTACTACAAGAATGCCAAAAGAAAGCATATTAATTTTCAGAATCTCCTCATTTCTAGTTTACTTTTGCTACCTTCAGTCGACTCCTTCATTCTTGGAGAGACCCCTCACAGTGAAGGGATTTTTGAATTCTCTACCTAACCCCTTCAGTTCAGAAAGTTGGTCCTAACCTGAAGAACAAAACTCGGTTGTTGCAAGAATTAAAAAAAAAAATGAAAGAATAAATTATGAGAAATATCGCCATATTCACGTGACCCGTGAAGCAGAAAAAGAGCTATGAAAGAAAGGAAAATAAAAGGGAATAAGTGACATGCTAACTCTGTGAATCCTATATCGTCTCTCTCAGTGTATTCTTCCAAACTTTAGACTTTTTTAATATCAAAACTGGAAGTATTTATCAACACGATGACTTTAACAGTCCCATTTATGTACGTACAAGACAAAAGTGTACTCGTAAATATTCATTACCAGCGGCGATAGAGAAGCTGGTATTGTTTTCATTTTGTCTGTGTTTGTCTGTTAGCATGATAATTTCACAACCACTCAAGATATCATCACAAAATTTTACAGGTGTGCAGTAGGGAGGGGGGGGGGAGATCACGAGTTCGAAATTGGTGGAAGTAGGTCAAGGTCCGTGTGTCTGTTACCACGATAACTTTGCAACCGCTCAAGATATCACAAAATTTTATAGGTGTGCCGTGGGGATGAAAGTCTCCTACATTGGTGAAAGTGGGTCAAGGTCCGTGTGTCTGCTACCACGATAACTTCGCAACCGCCCACCATATCATTACAAAATTTTACAGGTGTGTAGTAGTGATGAAAATCTCCTACGTGTTCGAAATGGTGAAAGTCAAGGTCATACTCGAAGCCGTGCTAGATATGTAGCGGCTCCCGGCTGATGTGATTCACCCCTTTGGGGGAGGGGGGGGGCTCTAGTTTTTAATCATTGTGATGTATGCAGATGTGTTTATTATCTGTTCATACAGTTATGGCAACCCTATCTGCTGACCTCAGTTAGTAACATTTTATTAAATCAATATTTTAAGGGGTACATTCAAATGTTGTCTATAGTTTTGTTCTTGGTGTCATTTGAAAGCTTAAAATGTGTATGAATCTGCCGAGTGCCCTCTTGTGACCCTTGAGCATTTTGAATAATTTAAGACGGCGTCCAAGATGGCGGCCAATCACGAAATGTGCTGAAGTGATGCATGAAGAGCCAAACAAAATGTACAGCAATGGTACAGCTTCCATTATTTCCATGAGTAACTGAAAACATTTTGTTTCAAGAAATGCTTTTCTGATCAGTCATCTAAATCAAGTTAGTAAATGCACTAACTGGCTCGTTGCATTTTTGCATGATTGTTTCTGCTGTATTCATTGTTCCTGTATATTTATCTTACTTTTATGTCTATGTCTATCTGTGTATCTGTATCTCTACTCCACTAACATGTGGTGCTCTCCAGAGATTGTATGTAGGGTGAGAAGTGCTTGTAAGTGTGAGTGTTGTGTTGGAGTGGCTTTGGATGTGTGTGTAGTCTGTGAACCAAGTGTAATCGGCCCGCCTAAGTGGACTGGGTGCAAGCATACTAGTACGTGACACTGGTTCAACCACAGCACCCCTTGTGTCCGCCAAAGCGTTAAGTGGCTCGGTGAATGCTTCCCAAAATTTTTACAACTCTGGCGGGAGGCGAACCCGCGTCCACCAGTGTACAAAACGCACACTCTACCACTGTACACTTTTGTGTAGCTAACACATGGTATTTTTTTTCAGGCATCTTGTATATTGACTGGTAACGATTGATGGTGGCAGTACTGAATAATGCTTTCATGGTCAAAGTAATTTCTGCAAGGGAAAAGGAAAAGATACAAGCATTATGTGAGTGTGATTGTCCACTAACATCATGTTTGATTACTCCATTCATTATCAAATAACCGAATTTAACTTTCAGGTAGAAAAATTGTGCAGTGCGTGGTGGTGGATTAGGTGGAAGCAGCAGCTCCGAGTGGAAGTTTTTTTTTTTTTTTTGCCCGACTCTGGGCATAGGCTTCACAGCCTGCTATCATGGCCCAGCAGCCCTCCTACATACCATGTCACCACTTCGGCGCTAACACCCACCGTCCATATTGAATACATGCTAGGGCTGTCTCATACAGGACTGTGTATTGGTATTAGCGGGGGTATTTTTACATGTCGGCGGGTCTTCTGGTAGATCAGTAAAGCCTGATTTGCTGAATTTCAAATCCTTAAACTGTTCCCTGCCCCAGCGAGGATTCGAACCTGGGTCCGTGGGACCGCAGGCCACCTCTCTACCGATTGAGCCACCGCAAGTAGTCAACCCTCGAATCAACGGACTAATGGGAAGGGGGGGAACAAGTGTCCGTTGCTTGAAAAAGTCTGCTGCTTGAAAATGATGGGGAAAATAGCCTAAGACTCGAAAAATAGCAAAAGAAACGATGGTATTGAAGATGAGGTGCAGCGACGCTATCACGGACTGGTTTACCTCACAATACCCCATTTTCTATGGAACCATATTACGACTTGCTTCATGATGTACTGTGCAATACAGTACAGCACTGTGTTGCATTAATTTTTTATGTTCAACTACAGTATCATTTATTTTTGTACTGTAAAGAGAAATACTGTATGTAGTTAGAAATGAAAAAAGATGTACACTCACGATCACTAATTTCTGCCCAGGGGCGCCTCTCTCCTGCCCAAGTATACTCAAGGAAGAGGAGAAGGGGGGACGAAACGAGCTCCACCCGCCTCCACCCCCAGCTCCCAACCCACCCCCATACCCCTACCATCCCCCACCCCACCCGTCATTCTTAGCTGGCAGTTACATCTCAAGCTGATTTCATGCTTTTCTTGGTCCCACTGCTAATACAAACACAGAACACTAGGATGTGTTAAAAGTACAGCATATGTTATGACTATCAACACGCTGCAACAAGAAATTAATGCATTATGACGGTGACAGTAAAACAAAAACGTTAACAAAGGCCACCTCAGGCCTCACGTGTTGGGTGCACTGCTTTGGAGACACATACACACACACACACACACACAGACATAGACACCCAAACACACAGACACAGACAAGTAAGCACACTAGCGCACCAGTGGCGACACCAGGATTTTCAAAGTGGGGGGGGAAAATGAAGGGAAGGGAAAAAGCTGGGGGGGGGGGCAAATATGTATTCGCGCAGAACGCTAAGCACAAGCAAAATCGGGTGGGGTCAAGGGGCCCCCACCGAGGCTTTTATGCATGCCGGCCCAGGACCATACACTGACTAAGAAACTTGTTGATGCCACCACCTAGAGAGGATGACCATAATGGGCAAAACAGGGATAACCCCTTCTCTATCGTAATCCCTCTCAATCAACATTTCCAAAGCTATTTATTTTGTGATTGTAGGGACAAATCATATTAGTGGTCTTTCCTGGTCATTTTTCTTCTTGTATTGCCTTTATTTTCATTTTTTTTTACTTTTTTTTAGTTGTATGGATCTGACTGGGGACATTTGCCCCCCATGCCCCCCTTTTCGCCGCCGCTGTAGAGCACGCAAGCACCCAACGCATGAGGCCTGGTATGGCCGTTGTCAACGTTTTTTATTGTCAACGTTATAATGCATTAATTTCTTGCTACAGCGTGTTCATAGCTATATTACATACTTTTTACATGTCCTAGTGTTTTGTTTGTGTATAAGTAATGTGACTACGAGTGTAAAGTATGGGGTTAGCTTGACATGTAACTGCCAGTTAAGAATGACGAGTGCGGGCTTGGGTGGGATAGGGGTATGGGGGAGGGTTGGGAGCTGGGGTAGAGGAGGGTGGAGCTCGTTTCGTCACCCCCTCCCGTCTTCCCTGGGTATACAGGGGTACAAAGGGGGCACCGCTGAGCAGGAATTACTGGTCGTGAGTGTACCTGTAATGAAAAAAATAAATGATTGGTGTCCGAAGCGATTCTCTGCCAAAGGATATTGTCCGTTGCTTTCGAAATCCGTTTATTCGGGGTCTGTAGAATCGAGGGTCGACTTCTGCCAGGATAACGAGCAGTGGAGACGCTGCTGTAACTGATGGCTCTGCTTTACTTTGGGTGGTCCACTGGCCAGCTGGAGGAACAGTCAGAAACTATATTCAGAACTCCAAGCATCTAGTACAGAGATTTTTCTCATCACCGGATGTGTATCTGGTATTTTATCGATATGAGTACAACATCAAAGCCACAGCTAAGTCATCTAGGACAATGGATGCAATTAGAGTTCATAAACCACATGCTTGGAACTGAGCAATGATTCTGAATACCGCCAGAAGAGCCTTCAAAGCCACAAATAGTAATAACAGGTAAAAGACATCTGATATCAGTAATGGTGGTGCGGTGGTCCATAGGCCTGACATGGATACTGCCCATGAAGAGGTTGCGTTATCATCATACAAAAACTTCTCTTTCTTCAAGACTCTCCACAAGGAATTGCTGTAATCTTAGATGGCACAGATAAGTTTATCCTCTTGTTGTATTACTGCTTGACGGAAAATAATCACTACAACGATAATCATGGAATCACCGATCAAAGACAGAGCCGTCACTGATATAAAGAAGACAGCTGACAAGCATGAAGCAATAATAGAGAATTTACTTGCAGCACTGTGTTGTTTGGAGGTGACATTGTGGCTTCTAGTTATGGTACTGAGAAAAGTGCTTCGCTAATGGCATTAGCATTCTGGGTTGTTATCACTTCTTGGCGACACTCATGCACCAATGTCAGATGTAGTGAAACAGTCCACGAAATTCATATTTACATTTTACGGAGTTTTACACTGTGACAGCATGTCAGAGGCTAGTGTGACTCTTTGGTCATCAAAGCTTGGCATGGGAAGTACAACAACACCAAATCTTAACTATCTCTCACCTACGAACGAATTCTTTGCTGAGAATGTCAAGCGTGCCCACTACCAAATTTGGAAATCAGTGAAGGACCCACATCCTCCAAGCATGGACGTTGAAAAAGTTTGGAAAGATAAAGGATAATGCAAACAAATCTCTAGATCCTGTAACAGTGCCTCCAAATGTCCCTCTGGCACCAGACAGTGTATTAAAGTTAATACAGTGCAGCTGCAAAAGTGAAGATGCACCATGCTGGACACTCCGCTGTGCTTGCAGAGAGAGACCAATTTGTCATGCAGAATTTTCTGCAACTGCAGGGGACGTGATTTTTTGTTTTTTTTTTAACACGCATGCTCGGTAATCCGGTTGACCAAAGTGCGTTAGTGTCACTCTTGCTTGACTCATGCAAAATTGTATACATACGAGTTACATCTCTCTGCATGTCCAAATTGGCTGCTTCTATGTTTCCAAAAGCTGCTCTTTGAGTCTAAGAGAATTCTCTCTCTTGTGTAATTAATTTTTAAGATATTATTTTGGTATTTTGGTTCCACTCATGCTTTGGAAGGTAGAGAACATAGCATCCTTTCTCACAGCATGAATCTTCATCATAATGAAACTATGTAATTTCATATCATTTCTTTCTTTCTTTCTGGTGTATCAGACTCTGCTCCGCCAACACGTGGTGCTCTGCAGAGATTGCATGTACGATGAGAAGTGCTTGTAAGTGTGATTGTTGTGTTGGAGTGGCTTTGGATGTATGTGTAGTCTGTGAACCATGTGTAATCGGCCCGCGCAAGCTGACTGGGTGCAAGCATGCTTTGTAGTATGTGACACTGGTTCAACCACAGCACCCCTTATGTCCGCCAAAGCAGTACTTGGTCAGAAGAACACTCCCAAAGTTTAACACCCTGGTGGGGCGCGAACCCTCGTTCTTCAGTGTACGAAAACGCACACTTTACTACTACTGAATTTCACAAGAGATTTTTTTTCCCCACTATCCAGACTTAATTAAAGCATGAGATTTAGGTTTGGTACAGGTTTACTGTATGTATGTACAATTTAGTCATATACAGACTGAATTACACTACTGTGTTGGTCGCAAGTTTGGTATTTCCATGGTGTTTCGATTTTGTAAACTGTCAATTAATGTTCATTGTAAGCTGTATAGAAGATTAATATGCATTTTGTGGCGCATACCAATAAATGTTTCCTGTTTCGAAATGTCAAAAACATAATTTGGCTTAATATTTAATCATAATTTTGGGTTGATGAGATCGACTTTTTTTTTCTTTTTTAAATAGTCAAGTCATTTCCTGGATCATTTATAGTCCTATCTTTTTTTTTTTTTAATGCTAGGAAGAAGGAACTAAAGGCCTGGAGCCAGCAAGCTGTTCCATCCAAGAAAAAACAAAAATATTACGAGAGAGCCAAATTCAAGATCCAATCATTTCGAGAAGCCTGGACAGACTGCTTTTGAAAGACTGGAGATCATAGCTAGCACGAAATACAGACAGAGGGAGACAGTTCCAGAGCTGACCTGTTGCATAAATGAAGGACTGGGAGTAACGGTTAACTCTTGCATTAGAGAGTTGGACAGAAAAGGGATGAGAGTTTGTTGCTAGACGGGTACTACGTGCCCGTCGTAGAGGTGGAGGGATGCAAGCAGACAGTTCAGAGGAACAGTGACCATTGAAGTAGCGATAGAAGAGAGATAAAGATGCAACAGTGCGGCGAAGAGACAAAGGTTGAAGGGAATCAGTAAGAGGAGGAGAGTTAATGAGACGAAAAGCCTTTGACTCCACCCTATTGAGAAAAGCTGTATGTGGGAAGCCTTCCCACATGTGAGTTGTACTCTACATAAGGGCGAACAAAACCCGTGTATAAAGTCAACAACTGTGCAGGGGTAAAGAAGGTACGGAGTCGGCTTAGCACACCTAATCTCTTGGAAACAGATTTTACAAGAGATGTAATATGATCTTTCCAAGATAAGTCCCCAGTGAATGAAACCCCAAACATGTTCAAGGATGATACAGGATTAAGCTGGATATTATTGAATATTAGTGGGTACTCCTGTGGAAGATTTTGTCAGGTTGATAAGTGTAAGAACTGAGCCTTTGATGCATTAAAAACAACAAGATTATTTTTACCCCAGTCAGAGATACAAGCCAAGTCAGACATTAGGTGTGTCATAGCCTCATCCCTTGCTTGTTGAAGTAATTGCTGAGATGGACGTTGAGGGAACCGAATGGAAAGGTGAAGGGTGGAATCATCAGCGTACGAGTGGATAGGGTTAGATGTACAGCTTAGAAGGGTATTGATGAATAAAAGGAAGAGAGTTGGTGACAGGACAGACCCCTGAGGAACACCACTGTTGATTGATCTAGGAGAAGAACTATGGCTATCTACAACAGCCGTTATAGAACGACCAGAAAGGAAGCAATAGATGAAGGCACAGATAGAAGGATAGAGACCGTAGAAGGGCAGTTTGGAAATTAAAGATTTATGCCAGACTCGATCGAAAGCCTTTGAGATGTCAAGTGCAATGGCAAAGTTTTCGCCAAAGTTCCGAAAGAAGGAAGACCAGGAGTCAGAAAGGTAGGTGAGAAGATCGCCAGTGGAGCGTCCCTGACGGAACTCATACTGACGATCAGAAAGAAGGTTGTGATAGGAAAGATGCTTTGAAATTTTTCTATTAAGAATTGACTCAAAAACTTTTGAGACACAGGATGTTAAAGCAATTGGACGATAGTTAGAGGGTTGGGAATGGTCACCCTTCTTTGGGACTGGCTGAATGAGAGCAGACTTCCAGCAAGAAGGACAGGTACAAGTTGATAGACAATGGCGGAAGCGTTTACCTAGGCAGGGTGTAAGCACAGAAGCACAGTTTTTGAGGACAACAGGAGGGACTCCATCAGGACCATATGCCTTTTTAGTATTGAGGCCAGTGATGGCAGAAAACACATCAGCTGAAGAAATTTTAATGTCAGTCAAGAGGAAGTCAGAGGGGGGAAGTGATGGAGGAATAGCACCGGAATCGTCTAAGGTGGAATTGGAGGAGAAAGTCTGAGCGAAGAGACCTGCTTTATCCGTAGAAGATATAGCTACAGAGCCATCAGAGTAGAAAAGAGGAGGGAAGGATGATGAGGTAAAGATGATAGAAAGGTTTTTGGCAAGGTGCCAGAAGGAGCGAGAAGAATTCGAGTTGGAAAGCTGAGAGCATTTAGTGCGGATGAAATTATTTTTGGCAGAGCGAACAGACTTAGAGCGATTCCGGGCAGAAACACCATTCAGGTGGGTTGGCTCTGGTACCTTTTATAGGCCCTCTCCTTGTTGTGGACAGCATGAAAACAGCGTGATTAAACCAAGGCTTTCCTGCATTAGCCAAAGGATATGAGAAAGGAATGTATGCTTCCATGCCCGAGAGAATAACCTCCGTAATGCGCAAGGGAAACTCAGATGGCTCTCAGCCATGGAAGCAATAATCATTCCAGGGAAAATCAAAGAAGTACTGCCTGAGGGCTTCCCAATCCGCCGCTCCAAAGTGCCACAATCGCCGTTTTTTTGGAGGGTCCACAGGCTGTACCAGAGTGATAGGACAGGTTAAGGTAATAAGGTTGTGATCGGAGGAGCCCAACAGAGAGGAAAGATTAACAGTGTAAGCAGAAGGATTAGTTTTAAGGATGTACACTGTTCAATGTGACCTTACCTGATCATATTTTGACCTACCCCTGCGACTTTGGTCTTTAACCAATTGTTCTCAAGTCCAACACGTTTATGCTTTGACTAACCCTCAACCATTTCACCATGTTTGGTTCAAAGCGGATCAAAACTGTGTAAGTTATTAGGTTGAGAGAGAGAGAGAGAGAGAGAGAGAGGACATCCAAACGCCGGCCGAAACAATACCACCATCCAGCATCGCTGGCATAAGTGTAGTAAAAGAGATGCCAAACATATCTAGGTTCCACACATGCTCATGATGGTATTAGAAGCGGGTGACTTGACTTCATGTGTCAGCTTGGCACTTATGGTGTTTGGCTATACAGCGCCTCTCAGGTTTGTCCCAGTTCTCCATACGCGAACAGGGGGCACGGTGGCTCAGAGGTAGAGCATCAAGCTCGGGACCGGGGGGTCGCGAGTTCGAGCCGCGCCCGGGACTGCCGTGCCGGGAGGGGTAGCGCCCTCCTGTTACCTAGCGGGGCTATATGATCTCATTGTAAGGTCTAGCTCGGGGATTCTTTAATCCTTTAATCGTTTAATCCATAAGGCGAATGATGGACTGCAGAGGGGCAGTTTGTATAATTATGCAGTCCACCGGTTTCACGTTTGGCTGAGCCTTAGGTTGCATGAACAAGAACATGTTCATGATTCAGTTTCAATCAATAGCTTTTGTAAAAATTACGGATCTGAAATACAATGTAGATAGTAATTAAGACAAACAACTGACTAGCAGTTACTCAAGAAAAAATACGCTGAGTAAATAAATAATTATCCTTTATATCTCAAGGATGATATGTAAAATCTGATATAAAATTCTAAACAGGATCATTTCAAAGGTGCTGTTTAGAACCTTTAGTGAAATTATAAATATTACTCATCTTTCCATTTCCCATGGTAAAATACTTAAATTTCCCAGTTGTAGACCATAAGGGCTCAGCAGCCCTTGGGTTGTTACCCAGTGGCCCACAGCGCAGTTGATGAAGTCTTGCACCCACCATGAAACAGGTCAGAGTCTTGCTGGGGTCCATCTGGCAGCCTCCAAGAGCCGATGAGCTGGACTCCCTGATTCCCCTTCCTGCAGTACAGACACCTACGGAATACCACCACACGCTCTGCATCACCTGTGACTCACGATAGAAAATACTATATTATTAAAAAATAGCCCACACAGAAGTAAATAGGTTCTAAATTCACGGGGGTCAATTTTTACCCCTCCCTGTAAAAACATACATGTTGTACAACTTTAGAGGAAGTGAGATCGGCGTTACCATGTGTTGCCTAACCTTGACCCAATTTTGCCAAGGGGTCCGCCCTCGGGTGCCAGCCTGATTGGACTTTTTGGGCCCTGTCATGCTGGCACCAATTATGATGGCAGCTGGGCAAAACTATGGGACCCCAGCAGATGGATAATGGGGGGGGGGGGGATCCCCTAGCCCCAGTTTTGTTTTTTAACTCACATAATGGTGGCAAAGATGAGACACGAATCTGTAGAACCACACACGGGTTTAACCTTCAGAAGGCATCTGAGTGGTTGCTTGGCATGTTCTAAGCTTCTCGAAGAGTAATTAACTGCCTTTGGTGTCACGAGATTTTGGATGGTTTGGGGTTGGCTTGGCTGCACTGTCTTAAGTGAAGCTACCCAGGCATGATGAGATTAGTAGCGATAATTATACATACTACTGGTCTGGCTGTGATAATGGTTCCCAGTTTAGATGTGACATTGTGGTAATTGCTGCTCGCTTTTTCTCTTGTGTCAACAGGGTTGCTTTGGTTGATGAGCGTATATTCGTAATGATGGCGGGGTTGAAACACTCCTTGTGCTTCATCTCCCTTATTACCGTGTATGCACCAAATATGAAGACTGACCCTGGAGAGGAGCTTTTCTGTGCTAAACTTGACTCAGTTGTGGAACAGCACCTCCTGCAGGATACACTCTAGGTCTTAGGTGATTTTAATGCATTTACTAACACTGAAAGGGATGACTTCGAGGAATGTGTAGGTCCCAATGGCTCTGGAACCAGGAATTCCATTAGTTCTTTCCTTCTGGGTCTTGCAAAGTCCCCCAAGTTGAGAATTTCTGGGTCCTGGTTCCAGCAGCCAGATCTTCACTGCTGGACTTAGTATTCCAGTATCAGAGGGGTTGGAAAGTAGGCTGACCACATCCTTGTTAGTACTAGCTGGAGGATCCTTCAGAACTACAGGGGAATTCAGGAGGTCAGAGTTCTTTATTGTCGATCACAGACTTCGTGTTGCTACTCAAAGGCTACAAATTAAAACTGAGAGAAGTTTAAGGAGCTACCCAAAACATTTCCATCTTGAGAAACTCAGAGCTGTGAGTATGCAGTGGCAGTCTCAAATCAGTTTGAAGTACCCACTACTGTTGAGAACCCTGCTGGATCATGTGATACATTTAGCATGCTGCCATGGCATTAGCTGATGAATGCATTGGAGAGTGCCCGAGATGAAGGAGGGGTTTTGTCTCACCAGGGATACTGGCCACAAATCAGGAAAGTTATGCTGCCAGACCGGCTGGGGACTGGAAACAACAGAATTCTGTCTTTACAGGCAGAAGTACTGTGGAAGGAAGACAGAAAGAGGTATGCCAGATAAATTGCTTAGCAGGTGGAAGGCCGTTTTCATGCAAATGACCTTTGACCTCATTGGCAAGCCTTTAACCCGAGGAATCCCATCGACGTATGTGTACGTCGCGATGTTTTGTCACAGCAACACCCATCGACGTATGGGTACGTCGCGCAATTGCAAGGGTCATAATTTGCACAATTTTCAAGTTTCGTGGGTGATTTTTGGTAGGCATATATGGGAGACCTTCCTTTACCTACTCTCAAGCGGGGATACTGCCTGACCCCATCTAACCCCCCTTCCCCCTCCCCCCCACACTGGGCAATTCACCTGTTAGCAGTAAGCTGGCCAGTAAAGGTATGTTGCCTCACGATCTCTCCAATGACGAAATTCACGGTGAAAGTGATTCCTGAGGTGGAGGACAAAGAAATAAAGAAGCCAGAGCAAGAAACAAACAGAATTGATGAGGTGGTAATGTCATAAAAGGTGCCATATGTGGATGTGTTTGGTGATTGAACAATGCTTCTATTGCCTATATAAATGTGTGAAAACCAATATAGTCTGTTGATACACATAAATTCGTACCAAATACATAAATAAATACGTAATTGAAAGTGGCTTGAATTAGTTAACCCTTCCATAGTTCGTTTTCTTTAGCCAGGTATCCTGAAAAAGAAGGAAAACGTAAGGTTGCATGACACCTGTATCAACATTTTTAAGCACAGGATCGCAATTTCTCTATGAATTTTTTATGTTTCTTACCAAAAGTGAAGGTTTGAGCCAATAAAAATTGTTTCCAAAAATGCTCGGGATTTTGGGGTATCGTAGGTGGAAATCGGTCGGGACATGACGGGTTAAGAAGCTCGAACCTGCCTGTCAGATTCACTCTGTTTAGACAACAGGTAAACATTTCATGTCAGGTGCAAGTGAGTAAAGAGCTCATTGGGCTGAGCACTTCCAGCAGCTGTGTATAGCTGAACCTCTCAGTGGAATGCTTCCTTCGTCTGGTGTACAACCATTGACTGCGCTCCCACCAACTAGTGATACAGTGCCTTCTCTGGAAGAAATCAAGAAGACAATGAATAGGTTGAAATGCGGTAGAACAGCTGGTGTTTGTGGCATCCCAGCGAAACTTATCAAAGTAGGAGGCGAAGCCACGATCAGGGCATCGCATGTAGTCATAGAAGTCATTTGGTGGACTGGTACCATTTTTCCCAATGGGACAAGGGATTTGGTCACCCCTATATGGAAAGAGGAAAGTAGTCCAGTGTGATTTTAGTAACTACAGTTATATTACTGCGTTTGTGTGCCAGGCAAGGTTCTTGCTCACGTTCTCCTAATGCGTATCTGGGGCCATTTGCTAAAGTTTCAGGGGCCTGAACAATCAGATTCACACCCAAGAACTCTACAGTTGACTGCACCCAAACTCTTCGAATTTTCATGGAACGCTGCTTTGAGTATCGACAGCCTTTGTGGATCTCAAGAATGCATTTGACTCAGTAAATCGGTAGGTACCATGGGAACTCATGCAATTCCATGGGATTTACACAGGGATAATCCACTTGATTGCCGGCCTGTATTCATACACTGGAAGTGCTGTCAACTGCAGAGGAGGTACATCCAACTTCCTCCCAGTAAGTACTAGAGTAAGACAGAGATGCGTCCATGCTTCCATGCTTTTCAACACATGCATGGATTAGGTACTTGGCAGGGCTGTGAGTCGAGGTCACTGTGGAGTATCATTTGGCAGTTTCTGGGTAACTGACCTTGACTTTGCTGATGATGCAGTTATTCTAGCAGAGTCGCTGGAAATACTACTGGGTGCCCTCAAGGAATTTCACGAGAATGCAAAGCCACTGGGGTCCAAGGCCTTCTGGGACAAATTCAAGGTCTAGGCATTTGATGGCTTGTTGGATGACGCAGTTCAGTCTGTCCAAGCATATGGTGAGAATGTGGAATCTTGGAAAGATTAGCTGATCTCGGTAATGTGGTAAATAACAACAGCAGGTCAGATAGTGAGATTTCTTGTTTCACTGGTCTGACCGATGGGGTTATGAATTCATTTAACTCAGGTATTTGGCATTGCCATTATTTGTGTAGAAGGGCGAGAATTAGCATCTTCAAGGCACTGGTCTCTGTCTTACTCCGTGGCTGAGACATGGACACTAAACAGTGACCTGAAGTGGCGAATTGATGGTCCCTTCACAGGATCATGGGATATCACTGGTACAACTGGGTACGTAACGAGCGACTACTCTGTGAGACTGAGTCTAGGCCTATTATTGTATCCACATAGAACCTCAGCGCTAACTCCAGGTAGATGGACACATGGCTCGTTATCCTGAGACTGACCCTCCCACAGGACGATATCTGAGAAAGCTAACCCCGGGTAGATGTGACCAGGGGGAAGACCACGGAACTCATGGCTGAAGCAGGTTAGTCATTCATGTCGAGAGATACCTAGAAGGGTAGGAGTCAATGCCTAAAGGGTTTCATGAAGGGACCCTTGTGGGTGGAGTCGGAGGGTGTGTGAGGCTATGCACTCCCCGGCGTTTGTTCCAACCCCCCCCCCCCCCCTCCCAGTGATGATATTATTTCTTTCATTTTTCTGATGGCGTATTCATTCTTGCTACCTCCAGACGATATAATACAGTTTAAGGGACAATTTACTTTTAACTAGAGGGACGAAATATATTTTGCTTTAATATATCAGTGCTAGAGGGGTCTCGTAATCTAAGTACAATCGCCACGTAGCAGCAAGATCAAAATAGAGAATTTTTCGCCTGAATCAACAGATTTAAACTGAGAGTGCGAAGCGGTAAATAACCTTCCACTTAGTGACAATCAGTGTTACAACGCTCGTTAGAAGAGGAAATAGACTGCATGCCATTATACTATACAAGATGCAATCAGATAATGTTAAACTTACTTTCCATTACTATTTTCAGCAAAGGTTTCATAAAATTAGAGTCTGCCTTCCCCTTCGTCTCTCAGACTTAACGCCTCAAGCCCTAAGGCGAAGGTCCTTTCTTACGAGCATTCCTACCATTACCAAAAGATTTTGCTCAGCTTAAGAGTCCCCATTACAAGAAAATTTATTGATAAGTCTAGTTCATAAAGGTTTTCCTAGCGAAAGAAATCACCTGAAGGAATCAAAAATAAAATAGAAAAGCGTCACTGGACTGAACAAGATAACATCTTCATGTACACGTACGCATTATTGTTTTCTTGTTATCTTCAAACAGTTTATTAAACTTACGAGGTATTTTTCTAACTGTATGAGCTACATACCCCCTTAAGTACCAGAGACCTCTCTTAACCTAATTATAATCGTTTGGAGGTACTAAGAATAATGTAAACTATATGCCATCACATTAAAGGGGTTAAACGATAAGTGTTTCTTACCTATGAGAGGAGACGTGAATGGTGAGTGAAATGATGTGCGGCTCATATCACTGGACTCTGTTGCTAGTTCTCCTATTCATTCAAGTGACATTTGGGATCGTATTTGTAAAGGATGTTAACCAATTCTTACTATAAACACTTCATTCCCTTAACTAGTCTCACAGATCGTTCGAATCACCACTGATCAGCCACACCAGTTATGCTCAGGGAGGCTTATCTTCAGCTGTGCAAGAATGGGTGGCTGATCGTCAGCCGGGCGAGTCTCGAGTGGTGAATTTTTAGGCAGTTTATTTTTGAGGATAGAAGGACTGGGGTTCTCACATAGACCGTTGAATCATATCGAAACAAACATAAGAGCTATTTAAAGGCAATTCTTAAATGCAAATGGAACTTTCTTAAATGTGTATCGTCAAGATTTAATTAGGAATGATCGTTTCTCGCAAGAACTTTTGAAAGTTTATTTCAGTATATCACTGCTTTCTACCCAGTGGAGTAGTTCCTTTGCGAATTTCGGAAATTAAACTAGATCTGTATCCAATGTACATATACCAATATCCACTTTTTATGCTTAGGACTATTATTGCAATAAATAAAGAATATTAGTTTTACACTTTTAGAAGTTTTAACACTTATAATACGTACATCACTATAAGACTAATGGTGTGAAATAAAACACACTTTCGTTGTATGTTTGTACACTCCTGCTTACAGAATTGACCGAGCTACATTCTTGTCAATGAACCGGGCGAAACTGCGATGACTGAGTGTTAGGTAGACAAATTTTAAGTGACTGATATTCGCGTCGGCGAAACTAGGGTGGTTTATCCTAAGATGTTCACTCTGGAGCGGCTGATCTGCAGTTAATCTGATTGTTATATTCTTAGCATTTTGTTACTTAAGTATTTACTCTTAGTGCAAAAGAGTTTGCTAGCTGTGAAAATGAAGATAAAACGAGTCTTCTTATCGGTAAAGACGTTATCATTTTTTCCGGTTGTATCACAATTTTTTTTCTTTAGCTGGATTGAGAGGTACTTGCTAGACGTGTGAGGGAACATACACATAGAAACAAACAATTTTATTCGTAACCTTTGTACTACATAGACATATGTGAACCTGAATCTCCTGAATTCTCTACTCTCTGACTTCGGCTGTCCAGTTGTTCTCTGACTAAATATATCTGTGTTGTTTACTGATCCCCTGATTCTACTGACTGAAAAATTCTTCGACTGTTTTACTTCTGAGATATAACCCATTTCTCCTTTCTCTGAAATCTTCATTCTTGGTGATTTCAATATTCACCACCACTTTCACTGATCCACCTGGTGAACAAGCCTACATCTTTTTGATTCGTAATGACCTAGAGCAGCTTGTGCAGCACCATGCCCGTATCCCTTACCGCCTTGGAGTGAGTTCCAACATACTTGACCTCTTCCTTACAAGTAGTCCTTCTGCTTATGCTGTTAATCTTTTCTCTTTGTTGGGCGCCTCCAATCACAACCTCATCACGATAACCTGTCCAATCGCTCCAGTAAGGACAGTGGACCCTCCCAAGAAGTGGCGGTTATGGCACTTTGGAGCTGCTGATTCGGAGGCACTCAGGCGGTACTACTTTGATTTTTCCCTGGAATGATTATTGCCTCCATGGCCGAGAGCCATCTGAGTGTGCCTTGCACATTACAGAGGTTATTCTTAGGCACAGAAGCATCTACTCCTTTCTCTTACCCTGTGACTAATGCCCCCCCCCCCCCCCCCAAAAAAAAAAAAACACTTGTTCTAATGCTGTCGGCAACAAGAAAAGGGCCTACACAAGGTAATGGAGCCAACCCAACACTGAATCTATCTCTTTTGTTCCTGTCAGAATCGTGATAAGTCTATTCTGAGCTTATTAAAAATAATTTCATTTGTACGAAATATTATGAACTCTGCAACTCAAATTCGTCCTGCTCCTTCTGGCACCTTGCCAAACGCCTTTGTAACAAATTTACCACATAATCCTTCCCTCCTCTTTTTCACCTTGATGGCTCTGCGACCGTTACTTCTACTGATAAAGCAGAACACTTTGCTCGGACTTCCTCCTCCGATTCCATCTTAGATGATTCAGGTGCTGTTCTTCCATCACTTTCTCTCTCTGACTTCTTCATGCCTAACATTAAAATTTCTTCAACTGATGTATTTTCTGCCATCAGCCCTCAGTACTAACAAGGCATATGGGCCTGATGGGGTCGCTCCTGTTGTCCTCACGAACAGTGCTTTTGTGCTTACACCCTGCCTAGGTAAACTCTTTTGCTTCTGCCTGTCAGCTTGTACCTTTCCTCCTTGCACGAAGTTTGCTTTCATTCAGCCAGTCCCAAAGATGGCCGGCCATTCACAGTCCTCAAACAATTGCCCAATTGCTTTAATATCCTGTACTTCAAAAGTTTTCGAATCTATTCTTAACAGGAAAATTTTAAAGCATCTTTCCTATCACAACCTTCTTTCTCATCGTCAGTATGGGTTCCGCCGGGGACGCTTCACTGACGATCTTCTTACCTACCTCTCAGACTTCTAGCCATCTTCCTTTCGGGACTTTGGCGAAAGCTTTGTCATTGCACTTGACATGTCAAGTTGGTCGTTCAAGAGCCACTGTCGTAGGCAGCCACCGTTCATCTAGAGCTATCAATAATGGTATTCCTCAGGGTTCTGTCCTATTAGCAACTCTCTTCCTTCTATTCATCAATGACCTTCTAAGCTGTACATCTACCCCTATCCACTCGTACGCTGACGACTTCACCCTTCATCTTTCCATTCGCTTCCCACAGCGTCCATATCAGTAGTTACGTCAAGTTAACAAGGGATGAGGCTACAGCACACCTAATGTTTGACTTGGTTCATATCCCTGATTGGGGTAAAAGTAATCTTGTTATTAACTGTATCAGAAGTCTAGTTCTGACATCTTTCAACACAATACAGTCATCCGCAGGAGGATCCTCTAGTTTTTGGTAATATCCGGCTCAATCCTGCATCAGTTTTAAACATACTTAGGGTTTCCTTCTCTTGGAATTTATCTCAGAAGGATCATGTTCCTTCTCTTGTAAAATCTACTTCCAAGAGATTAGGTGTGCTAAGCCGACCCCTTGCCTTCTTTACTCCTTCACAGTTGTTGACTTTATACACGGGTTTTATACGTCCTTGTGTACAGAACAACCCACATGTATGGGAGGGCTCCCCTCATTCAGTTCTTCTCAACAAGATGGAGTCTAAGGCATTTTGTCTCATCAGCTCCCCTCCTCTTACTGGCTCCATTCAACCTTTTTCTATTTGCCGCACTGTTGCATCTTTACCTCTTTTTAATCGCTACTTCAATGGTCACTGCTTCTCTGCTCTGTCTGCTTGCATCCCTCCACCACCACGGTAGCCGCAGAGACCCCGTC
>JAGKTI010003012.1:46945-61160 GCA_018397915.1 Birgus latro | reverse complement strand
GTGATTTTGCTATGTCAACATTTAACATAGCCTTGTGACATTAACATATTATCTAATATACTGAAAAAAAATGATATATACGTCTCCTCATGGGCTGTCCCTCAACGCTTCCAATAGGTTTCGTTTGAACTAACTGTTTAACATATTATATTCACACACACACACACACACACACACACACACACACTGTTAAAATCAACCCCTCTCTCACTCAGCGAACATAGGTGCAGTGAGTCCAAACCTGTCAGAGAGAAATCTGCAGCCATGAAATTCCAAAAGTTGATATCGACAGTAAAGACGACGTGAGTGCCAGGCCTTGCCAACCTGTTTATGTCTGCCACTAATTTGGTATACATGAAGGCGGTCACTCGCTCTGTGCCAAACAGGTCTGCAAACTCACGGTACATCCCAGATTCCACAGTCTGAAAAGAAATAAACCTCAGAGCAAAGCAGAACTTAAAATGCTTAGTTTAATAGTCATATGACTAAATTTTGCAAATATTGAAAAAAACGAAATCGAACAAATGAAAACATTATTGTCAATCATTCCAATACATCATAAATGATGTTGCACTTTATTGCGCTGTTTGTGTAATTAATTATTATCTGAGGCACTATTTTGCTAAGCAGGGCACTGTTTGCACTGAAAGAGGTAGAGGTAAAATAACTGAACAGGCCTATTCAGTTGACCACCTGGGAGTTTGAGGGTTACAAGGAAATTGAAAAGTTCACCACTAATAAATTTAGTAGTTTCAGCACAAATCGAATTAAAAATGCAAAAATATAATGTGAAAAGAGTTTTGACAATGCCGAGTACTTTAGAAGGTATACTCTCCTGTCTTAGCTCAACTGTCCACCAAATGTTCAGTTCATCACATCCGTTCCTATGCTCCCATGCTCATTTTATCATCGGCACTTTGGAAACGTCTGTGACGCCATGCAGGTCACTCGGTCTGCAAATACATTTGTTAACACGTTTATTGTGATGTATGTATTTCCCTCACATAATTTGTCCCTAAAATATTGTTACGAAGCGAGATTTGCCATTTTGGTGTCCGAGAATCTTCTCCGTGTTTCCTGTACGGTTGTTCCGGTTTCGGTACGTGTTAGAGTTGCCAATTTGTCTGCTTTCGTGAGCGTACTTGTTTCGTAAGTTATGCATTAATTTGTGTGCTCTTTTCCTCTATATTGTTTTATTTACGTGATTGTTCGTTAAATTATGTAATTTAATTTAAGTTTGGTAAAAGATTTAGAGCGTTATGTAATGTAAGAAGACTCGGGCATATTCTGGTTGTCTCCGAGTTGAAAACTGTTGTTGCTAAGGGCAGGGCAGGCCTAGTATGTCCTAGAATGTTGGAGAAGCAAGGGAGCTTACATAAGGATGGGGATGAGACACTAGCAGGTTTAGTCGGGCCTCAGTCACTTTGAGTGAAATTTAGCCGAATGTAGTACAGCGTCAGTGACGTTTGTATATTTTCGGTACTTGTGAAAACAGTGAAGTATTATTGTAAAAATAGCGAAGTGTTGTCAAGTAATAAGTGTAATTGCAGTTAGTAAAGTTCGTATAGCTCCAGTGCTCGTGAGAATGGTGAGGTGAAGTTGGAAAGCATTAAGTGGAATTATGTGGAAAATTAAGACAGTGAACTTTAAGAAGCCAGTGTTTATTTTTGCCTCAGCTGATCTTGTATGCTGTACACCTAAAGGCTGACCATAGGAAGAACGACTCACTGGGCAATGTCCTTCTTATACTGAACTACTTACTGCTGTTGGAGCCTGTGGCAGTGTGGGACTGGGACGCAACATTATGCTGCAAATTATTCAGCAGAAAAACAACCCTGTTATATCTTACTTTCCTATCCTATCCCTTGAGTAGCTGGTGAAAATAGTCATCGTGCTGGACTCCTCTAATAACGGAAAATGTCCAAATGCAGCACTAGATAAATTTTAGCTTGCTTAAGTGAAAACATAAAGAAATGTTTAAGATTATGTTTTATGTTACTTTCACTCCATTTTTTCCCCTGTACTTACCGCCTCACTGAGGAGGGGGGTCCCCTTACGTATTGGCGGGGCTTCAGACGTGGCCGGCACTGCCACCTATTCCGGAGGCCTGCATATACAGTATTTGTAGGGTTCGGCATTTGTCGGCATCGTGGACCAAACAAACCGCCTACATCACTGGTAGAGGAGACCTGCTGGTGATGTTGCTCATTCCTGCCCATTTTCCACATTGCGTGAGGTTTTTGTCTCCCCACGTGTTTGCTGTGAATGCTGTCCAGTAATGCTGGAGGGGAGTTGAGCAATCATCCAGCTAGTAAGATGCATCTTTGGTCCCCTCTTCTGGCTAGACGGGTGGTCTGGTTGGGCCCAACCAGGTCAGTTGACTGATCACTTATTGGCTAGGGTCAAGTGGGCACTGGGGGGCCTGGTGGCTCCTATCATCCTGGAGTCAACCCTGGCCGGTTTTCCCAGAGGTTACCTGCCTATACTCCCTCACTATCTCGGGGGATGCCTCAACAGTACCCTTGCCTTATGACCTCCTCTTGTTGGGCTTCGTGGTGTGTGGAGGGGAAGGGGAGTGAAGTTTTGTTTGCTGTTGATGTCTTGAAGTAAAAATTTTGTTGACAACACTGCATCTGTCTCCGAAATATCTTTAGACGCTTCCTCTCTTATCGCTATTCTGTAGGCTTACCAACCCCCTGGGAGCTGTCCTCCTTTGTCCCAGCATCTAACTTGGACTGGGAACGGTCATGTCAGTTTGGTTTGACCCTGGGGTAAGATCCAAATGAAAAGGTGCTAGCGTCATACACAAAATCTCTCCTGCTGAAATCCTTTGTTGGTAGTTCAGTGCTAGACATTGATATTTTTTTTATTTACGCCATGCCATAGTTTCTGCTTCTGGCAGAGAACCGTAAATATCTTCTCAGAGGTATGAAAGCATCCTTAATGAAGTGACCTACTCAGAAAACAGCTCCCAGTTACTGGCTCTGACCTCTGTTTTTCGTACTAATGTTACCTGAGTTACTCAAGCTACATTTAACCGATATAAGGGAGCAATTTTTTCCCATGAATTACACTGATACTCAGAGGCACAGCTGAAGGAAGAACTGCAGTCTTCTGGTGTGGCAAATATTGAGTGTCTGCAGAGGAAAATAGATGGTGTCCTGACACCAACTCCAACCTTGTTCCTGACATTTGATAAGTTAACCTTGCCTTGTTCTATAAAACTCACTTGGCTGTCACTTCCATGGAAGCCATACGCACCAGCCACAAAGCGTTTTTTCCACTGTCAGGGTTATGGACATGTTAGCCGCGTTTGCTACTGTGCACAGGCTGGCTTTCCTGTTGTATGTGTCTTCTGTAGTGAGCCAAGCCGTACAGATGACTGTCCAGGATCCTTTAAATGCTATCACTGGGGGAGTCTTCATGCTGTATCTTCTAGAAACTGTCCTCAATACAGTATGGAGAAGGAGATTTTGTTCGTTCGTACACGTGAGAGGGTTTCGTTTCATGAGGCAAAAAGGAGATCCCAGACAAGCCTCTTCCATCTCGGGATTACTTATGCTACTTTCCTTTCTGGAGTGCCTGTGCACTGCCTCGTGTTTCAGAAGCTGCCTCGACTCATTCCATTGCCCTCTTCACAAACTGGTGATTTGCTATATGATGTATGCAGGGTCACTACTGCACATGAAACTAGCGTTCGCCAACCCTCTACTCCGATTGTTTCTACCCCACAATGGAGGCTTTGCCTTTGCTGACTTCTGTGGTGGTGCCAGATGTCCACATTGATGTGCTTCCTTATCATGCCTTGTCCAGCATGCACGAAGTTCCATCTGTTATCATGGTTTCTCAGAGTCCTCTGCCCATGACGATTTTCCACTTAGGTCTCTGTTACGGAACCTTCCTTCGACCTCTCTGCTGTTCTTTCTGCTCTGCGGAGGCCCAGGAGTCTAGCCAGATGGAGGCTGAAGTTGATGGTTTGCCTGTAGTCCTGTCCCCACCTGGGGATGGTGTAGCAAAGACAGTTGGTGCTTCAGTTTTACCAGATAATAAAATTATCATCCTCACAGGGCTCTGGTCCTGTGAACTCAGCTTCTAGTTTTGGGGCTGCTGGTGGCACTGGCCGTCCTACATCACCCAGGGCGGGTTCCAAGCCACCTTCCAAGGAAATTGTTGTTCCAACTCCGAGGAGGACTGTTGTAAAACTTTCTGCTTCCTCGTCCTCACATTAGCCTTCAGATGTTCGGCATAAGATGCGGGTTTCTGATGCTGGGCAGTCTCTTTCTAAGGGCCTTCTTAAGCATCAACTCAAACCTGCTCGCTTGTTAGAAGTTCTACAGCCGCGCAACTTAACCTGACCCACCGTTGACTGTGGGTTCTATCATTCAGTGGAATAGTTGGGGTTTATGTGCCAGCTATGAGGAACTGTCATCCTAGTGCACAATGATCGCTTATAGGCAAGTGTATCCAGAAGAACATGGTTGGTGATGGTGTTACTTTTGGTCCATCTGGCTACCATGCCTTTTATTCTGATCCTGTGCCAGGTTAAGCTCGTCATGGAGATGAAGCTGTCTTCTTTCGCTGAGATATTCCATTCACTCGTCTGGACATTTCCACTCCCCTGAAGGATGTTGCTTACACCGTCGGTATACATTTGGCTGTTTTAATCTCAGGGAGATGACTTATTTCCGTAGCCAGACTGGAACTTTTACTGCTGTTGATTTGTCCTTGTGCTCAGTTAATGCTGTTTTAGAATTTATGTGCGATGTGTTCCAAGACTTATATGGCAGTGACCCTTTCCCTTTACTTTTAAATGCTGCTGAAGGTGGACCTCATCCTCGTCTTCCTCTCTGGTGTCCGGATAAAGCAGAGTGGCCACATTTCGTGGAATTAAGTTCCATTGCCTCTTCCGTCAATGAGTTTGGCTGTCTTACTGGGGTAGTGTCATATGTCGCGGTAGCTCGATCGGTAGAGAGTTGGCTTGCAGTCCCGTGGGACCCAGGTTCGAATCCTCGCTGGTGCAGGGAACAGTTTAAGGATTTGAATTTCATTAAATCAGGCTTTACTGATCTACCAGAAAACCCGCCGACATGTCGTAAAAATAACCCCGCTAATACCAATACACCAGTCCTGTATGAGACAGCCCTAGCATGTATTCAATATGGACGGTGGGTGTTAAGCGCCGAAGTGGTGACATGTAGAGGTGTATGGTATGTAGGAGGACGACTGGGCCTTGATAGCAGGCTGTAAAGCCTATGCCCAGAGTCGGACACATAAAAAAAAAAAAATGTCACTGACGCATTGCACTGTGCTGCCCTGTTATCAGTTTTACGAACAAGAGGTCAGTTTCCTAATCATCAGGATCCTTGGTGAAGCCATGAGTGCAGTTTCGCAGAGGGCCAAACGAGTCGCCTTCTCTTGACTTCATTGCCACCACCGGGACCCTCGGTATCTGGTGGTGTATCTGAGGGAGCAAGCTCATATGAGGCGGGTTTTAAAGGAGGACAGGCATTCATCCTGGAAGGGTTATGTTTCTTACATCAGTTCGAGAACTTCCCTCACTCAGGTGTGGAATTAGGTAGGGAAAATTTCAAGAAAATTTACTATTCCTTTCCCTCATGTTTTATCTGTGGCAGATGGAACTTTGGCTGATCCATTTGCCATTGCAGAGTTGCTTGTTGATGATTTTGTGAATGTTTCACGGAAGGATACAGATAAGCCTTCGACTTCCAAGGTCGGCGCCTAGAGTCTCTAGTGGTTGTTGTTTAGCCTTTTCTGAGGGAGAGTCTTACAATGTCCCCTCATCTATTTCTGAACTCCAAGCAGCTCTATCGCAATGCCATGACTCCTTTCTGGGCTCCAGTGATAATCCTTATGCATTTGTACGTCACCTGTCTGAAGAGTTTCATTTTTGTTGTCATTGCTTAATAAGATCTAGTGTACTGGTGAGCTTCTGCCTAGTTGGGGTGTTGCTGTAGTTATCACCATCCCTAAGTCAGATAAGGACCGCCCACATCCAACAAATTATCGGCCAATTTCTCTGACTTCTTGTGTGTGTAGGGTCTTGGAAAGATGGACAATATTTGGCTTCATTTGTTTTTGGAGAGAAGCGACTTCTTATCCCCTGCCCAGTATGGTTTTTATAAAAATCTGATGCCCTTCTGTCCTTGGAATAATCTGTTTGTGAAGCTTTCTCCATCAACCAACACTGGGTCAGTCTTCTTCGATCTGGAGAAAGAATACGACACGGCCTTCTGTCATGTCATTTTGCTTTTTCTTCAGAAGGTTGTTTTCATGGGCGCTTGCCTATTTTAATTCCGCAGTTTTTATCTAGGCACATTTTAAGGGTCTGAGTGGAAGGAGTGCTTTCTAATGCCAGTGCATTTGATGATCGGGTATGACAGGGGAGTATCGTAAGTGTTAGTCTCTTTGTTGTGGTCATCAACAAAGTAATCAGTGTACTCCCTGATGGTGTATGAGGCTCACTATATGTAGATGAAGTTTCAATTTCCATTACTGCATTTAAAAATTGTCTCTGACAGAGACAAATTTGCAGTTGGCTTTTGATAGAATTACTCTGTAGGCCGAGTCTTTTGGTTTCCGTTTTTCATTCACAAAGACAGCAGCTATGCATTTTTGTCCTCTTCGGAGGCTTCAACCAGTCCTGGCTTGTGTCTGTATGGTCACAGAATATCTTGCGTGGAATAGGCTCGGTTTCTGGGTCTTCTATTTGATAGATGACTAACTTGGGTTCCTCATATTCGTTCTGTTAAGGCAGCTTGTATTAAAGCTTTGGGTCTTCAGAGGGTTTTGGCTCATACTTCTTTGGGTGCTGAATGTCAGACCCTATTCCTCTTGCATAGGTCCCTTATCCTTCCTAAACTTGAATATGGGTGCAAGAGCTACTCCAATGCAACAGATACCCGCGTCCAGTTGGTAAATTCAGTGTATCATGCTGGTGTAAGTCTGACAACTGGCGTATTCAGGCCATCCCCGGTTTCGAGTTTGTTGGTGGATGCTGATGCCCTTACCTTGGATTTTCGTTGCCAGTTGTTACTTATTAGGTGTTGGTATCACCTTCACCGCCTTCCGGACTTGCTTATGCCACTGTCACTCAGGATTCCAGATCTTCTATTTATGGCATTCGTCCTAGTTTCCCTTTGGTTACAATGTCCGGTCTCTGATGTTAGCCCTCTGAGTTCGATGGCTGGCAGTTTGTCCACATCAGATCCCGAGGGTGGGTATTTAGCCTGTAGGATATGCAGTTCGATCAACCGAACTTCCCTGAAAACCTGTAGGCTACTGTACTATTTATGGAGCCGATTTATTGACTCTTACAGAAGTAAAAGGTGTTATGCCCAAGGTTTAGAGCTTGAATTTACACACCTTATGCCGCAAACCAAAGCATTTTAGACCATCTGGTTACTGAGCTTTAGTCTGTCAAAGATTGTCAAAAATTGACACTGGCAACAATTGCATATAGGGAGAGAAAAAAAATGCACCAACATTAATTTTGGTATTATAGAATGAAAGATCTTTATTTTTCACACCAGAAAATCTATTCTATCTATCTACTGCCAGACGCCATAATCCCGTAAAGGGTGGCCATTTGACTTTGAGTTATTTGTTTTACAGGGAGGGGCACTAACCCTCCACCAACCCACTTGTTAACACGTAGGGAGCACGTATGGTTTGGTTATATGGTTACCACCCAGCGTTGTAAATGGTTTCTTGGCTTACAGGAAACCATTTGGCTTGTCACTCAATGTAAAGCCACCTGTAAAAGAAAGAAAAGCAATAAGAAGTGACAGGAAAGATAGGAAAAATAGGAAAATGTATACTGTATATCATTCTCATATGTCAAATGTTTACCATGTAGCCACAGCAAGAAAGTAGCTGGAGGTGGAGGGAGTATTAAGGGGTGGAGGGGGGAGAATGAGGGAGGAAGGTGGTGGAAGGATGGTGGGGGGAATGCAGAATGGAAAACTCAGCTTTATAGAGTTGGTAGGAGGAGCTGTGAGTCCAGCCACAAGCGAGGGAGGGGGAGAGGAAACAAAACATTTGGTGTAGAGGTAGGTGGTGAGAGGGTGGTGGGGGAATCACCCCACCAACCATGGGTAGGGGCCCTGACCCTCCCCCCTCCCTACTCAGGAGAGTGGCAGGCGAGATGGGCTTCCCCCTCCCTGGCCAATAACTCGAAGTATAAAGAGATCCGGCCTTCGGTCTATGCCTGGTCATCCTCTTCTCAGGCTTGTCGGGGTTTTGAGACGAGGCTGACTAGGCTGCGAATTGGCCATACGCGTTTGACTCATGGGTTCCTACTGGACCGAGGGGTCCCACCTCAGTGTGACATCTGTCATGTCACAATAACTTGCAGACATATTTTATTGGACTGTCCGATCTACGCCCGTTCTCGAGTGAAATTTTTAACAAATAGGAGATCCCTATCAGTTGTTTTAGGTAATAGGGCAAATGTTTCTAGCCTTATGGCGTTTTTAAAGGAGACAGGGCTGTACTACAAGCTATGATTAGTGTTGTCATAGTTATGTTTTAGGGCTTGCTGTCTACATCTGTTTTCATTTTACCTACGATTTTGTATAATTATTGTATAGTAGTTTTCCCCATTTTTAAACTCACTCTTTTAAACCATCATCTTTCATACTTCACTCATCAAAGCGCTGAATGACCTCTCAGGTCCCAGTGCTTGGCCTTCGGCCTAAACTTCATATTCCATTCCATTCCCTACTCAGGACTTTGTTCTCATTGGCTTGCATCGATATATGTCACAATCGGGCCGAAGCCTAGTGTCCGCAGTTTTTTACAAAGGCTCCTCTATCGATCCAAATAGGCATCAACCAAAATTCTGGAAAAGGATTGATCGATCATATTAGTAATTTAGGGGTTAGCTACTCCATCGTGTGGCATTTAGTAGGTATCTTGTCCATAAAAAGAGCTCACTTCTTCTCAGGTGTTCCTCTCTCCCGTTTTAGAAATCCCTCAACTCATGATGGCTCTGTCCCTTTTTATACTGACGGATCTAAGATTGAAATCGGAGAGTTCCGTATCCCTTTCCTTCAGTCAGGTTGGTAGCCTACCTGATATTACTCAGTATTTATGGCGGAACTGACTGCGATTTTAAGTGTCTCCAAATCATTGTTACCAACCCCCAATCTGTTTCTGCGATTTTTAGTGTCTCATGCAGTGCTTTCTCTGTGCTGGAGTCTTTTAATTCATCCCAACCACTGGTTTTATCAAATTTAGGGTTGCTTTTTCTCCTTGGCCATCGTGGCCGTTGCGTAGAGTTCTTTTGGATTACCCTGCATGTTAGTGTGGAAGGCAATGAGAAGGAGGATACATTAACTAAAGCTACGTCTTTTCAACTGCCTCCTACCAACTAACCGCTTCCTGTGTCTGATATAACATCTTTCTTGAAGTACGTGATTTGTACTTGTTGGCAGGGACATAAGGATATAGTTGCTCATAATAAATCTTTTTTTTTTTCGAGTCGTTGTGCTGAGAGTTCTCCTCTCCATTCCTAAGTGGTTGGAGGTGACTCTTGCCTGGGTTCGAATTGGGCACTTATGGCTTACGCGTGGGTTCCTGATGTGTAATGGAACTCATCCATATTGTGATGATTGCCTTGTCCTCCTTAGTCTCCATCACTTGCTGGTCGAGTGTAAAGGTCTCGGGTACCTACATTAGAGATCCCTCCACAGGCATAAGAGAGTGAATGGTGCCTACTGTCTGTCCTCGATGTTTGGCGAAGCTTTTGGCACTTTTGCTGTTTTTTTTCCGTGTTTTATTGAGGAGGCGGCCTTCCTACGACTTTTATAAGTAATTGATATTTAATAAAATATTCTATTGTCATTAAACTATATTATATCTACAAAAGAATATTCACTTCGTTTTGAGTGTGCAAAAAAAAAAAAAAATTGGGGTCGTCACTTACCTTGTGTCCAGCAGCATATGACCCTGGCAGGTGCACATCCAGTTTATATTATGTTTACATAATCAGTCAACTTACCAACATGTTAAATAAAACGGTAGTACCAATATATCAGTCCTCTATGAGGCAGACGTAGCATGTATTCATTATCGACGGTAGGTGTTGCCGCCAATGTGATGAATTGGATGTGCACTGTTTGTGGGAGGACTGCGGGGCCTCATGGAATGGGCTGTTATGCTTACCCCCAGATTCGTGCACATATAAAAAAAATTATACTTACATATACACATACATACTTATTTAGCGATGAGATACAGTAGTGGGAGGAGTGGTACGGTATATGTGAGAAGACTATAAGTGGAGGAGGGCTTGGTGACATGAAGGCAATTCATATGTTACAATCCCCAGTATTACACTGTGTTGACATAGATGGTCAGACTGATTGAATTCATGGTCGATATTCACTTTAAGTTCTCCATTGCTTTTGTGGCTTCCTTTTCCTGTATGTCGTTGAATTGATGTTGAAGGTTGTCGGAAAGGTGTATCTTTTTGTTTCTAATATAAAGCTAGCCTCATCTAACCAAACTAACAGAGATTATAGCATATACATATGGCACTACTTCGCCTTGGACAACAACTGTCACCAATCCCTCATCAAAAACACCTCATCCTCATTATCTTATGCAGGGGCTGATGAGGTTAGTTTAATATATAAAAATGCCGTTTTCGACAGACTGCTGCATCAAATCATCCCACATAGGAAAAAAACAAGGTGGTGAAAAGGAGTAGACCCGCTGACAAAGAGGATCCCTTAAAGAAAATATTGACTCAATTCACATTTTACTCTAATTTGGCTTAAAACTGCCATATCTCCTTCTGAGTGCCTAGATGCAACAATAAATTAAAGCTGGAATATGATGCTAGTCATGAACAAGTGACATGGAAAGGATCTACTAGACCTGTTTCTCTCTGCTACTAAACTATATGATATCAACAGAAGAAAGGAAAATCTGAACCAGTTAAAGAAAAAGAAGTATATCAATATCAACAACTGTAGTTTAACTATTGACTGTAAATATAATGGTGTGCTACTTACCTTAAAAAATGCCATTTGTGGGACTAAAACATTGAGAAGTATTTTGATATTCGGATCATCAATGACATCTCTGAGGGTCTGGTAGGGATGACTGATGTGTCTGACAGCCAAGTGGGACATGAGGTTACCAACATAGCTCTGTGTTAACACCATCATCATCAGCATCCACACCCCTTGCACCACACGTTCCCACCACCACCACCCAGATGGCTTAGACACATCTGTTTAGAACAAAAGCGCTCTATCAACATCTAAAGCTGGCACATTAAAAAAAGGACAAGTTTCAACTACGAAATTCAAATTACCTTCTTGGAGGAGGATGCGAATACAGTTGAATATGTTGGTCTCTTGTCTGGGTGGATGGTTAGTGTTTGGGGGAAGGCAGGAGGGAAGGAGTAACATGACAGTGATGATAACCAGCAGTGCCATCCCAACAGCCATCCACACTAGCGGTGACAGAGGCAGCAGGAAGCCCCACGGGTCCACCTCAGGGCGACCACGGGCAGCGAAAACTTTATACTGCGTCATAAACACACCAGGACTGCAGTGCAAATACTTTTTCCTGTCGTCTGTTATGGGATGTGGCCCACCACTGATATCAGCCTCCTGAAACCAAGTAAAGTTATTGAAAAGTGCAGTTAGCTGAACATAAAGGCTTGTCCATATACTGTACATTGCTCCACTTTCACTCAACAGTGTGATATCTCATGTGTTGTGGAGATGGCCTAGTGAGCATTATTAATATCTACTCTGCATCATTAATTAATTCCCTGCTTCTTCTACCATAACATCGCCCTCACTGGCCGACTGAGTCATTCCCGCAATAATCCAATGTGAGTTTAGTGAAGCGCAATTTACGTTTCACCTGGTATTGTATTGAAATAATTTTTTTTTTAATTAAAATGATCAAGTGTGAACAAACATAAACTCCAAAACATTATCATTAGTAATACTCTATATGTCAGGAGAATTTTATACTGCGTCATAAGCACGATTGGACTGCAGTGCAAATACTTTTTCCTGTCGTATGTGATGTCATATGGTCCACCACTGATATCAGCCCCCTGAAACTGAGTAAAGTTGTTGAAGAAAAGTGCAGGTAGCTGAATATACAGCTTGTCCATATATAATGCTCCACTTCCACTCAGGGGGGTGATGCCTCGTCTGTCGTGGGGGATAGCCTCCTGACCGTTATCAGTATCTACCCTGCATCTTTTATTAACTTCCTATCCCTGCTACCACAACCACGCCCACAGTAGCCGAGTCGTTTCCGCAACACAAGTATTGCCACTTCTTTTTTTTTAAATAACACAACAGAGGAAGGAAAAACAAATTAATTAAAAGAAATCCATACACCAAATTACTGATGTCCTGTATTCATGAAATATCTGTAACAATTGGACTTGAACAGCTACAGTTTGAAATTTGGAGGGAAACAACTGTGGGGATGCGACTTCCAGAGAGATGCTGTTCGGGGAATAAAAGAATTCTGATAGGCGGAAGTTCTGCAATATGGCTGTGACATTCTGAGCGCTGCCAGATGCCCGTGTAGCACGAGGGAAGACATGGAGAGGTGGCACAAAGGACTCAACTTCGTCTGACCATTTGCCATGAAAATATCTGTAAAATAATGCAAGGGAGGCAACATTCCTTCTTAACTGAAGGGGAGGTAATTTATTTGTAATAACAGGGTTAATAATAATTCCAACAGCTTTCTTCTGAATTTTGTTTAGTTGTTTTAATGCAACCTTTCCACATCTGTTCCACAAGGGTGAGCAATATTCACGCTGAGAGTGCACATGACTCTTATAAATTATAGCTAACTGCTCATCAGTGAAGAAGTTCCGAACTCTGTACAATAATCTAAGTTTCTTTGAGGTGGTTTTAGCAAGTGATCTGACATGAGAGGTCCAGCTGAGAGCACTGTTAAGTGAGACGCCGAGAATTTCAATACTTTTGTAGATGGGAATATTAGTAGCACTGAAGGTAATATACGAATCTGGCAATATCTGTTTATTAGTAAACTGTATATATTTGGTTTTACTAGCATTAAATGAGACAAGGTTGTTTTGTCCCCATTTACTGATCATAGATAAGTCTTGATTTATGGAGATGGCTGTGCTGAGTTGAGAATCACAGATATCAGACTTTGTAAATGGGTGTCTGAGTATGAATGAACTATGAAGTGTTGAGTCATCTGCATATGAGTGGGTGCAATTGTGGGTGACAGATAAGAGATCATTAATATGAACCAAGAACATGGTTGGCGCCAGAACTAATCCCTGTGGCACGCCAGCGCTAATTGAGTGGAAACTGGAATATAAATCATCTACTTTTACTCTTATTTTTCTTTCACTGAGATATGAGACAAGCAGAGGAACAAAAGACGTGAGTCCATAACAAGGGAGTTTGGGCAGCAGGGAACGATGCCATACTCTGTTGAAAGCCTTAGAAATATCAAGGACTACTGCATGAGTTTCTCCATATAGGTCGACTGATTGATGGATAGTATGAGTCAGGAGATTGAGTATGTCAATGGTGGATCTTTCGTGGCGAAAACCATATTGTCTATCACTAATTAAGTTGTTGGATTCAAGATGTTTAACTATGTGCTTAATGATTAAAATCTCAAATACTTTACCAAAAGATGTGACAGCTATTGGTCTGTAATCAGAGGGGTCAGAGGAACTTCTTTTCTTTGGAATTAGTTGGATATTGGCTTCCTTCCATGAATTAGGGAATGAAGAAGTACGTATGCATATTCTGAATAATTTAGCAAGAACAGGGGCAGCTTCTTGGGAACACGTTTCAAAACAATTGGAGGAATTCCATCTGAGCCTGGAGCTTTGTTGGTAGATCAATTGTCTAGGATGCATTTTATGTACTTGTCTGTATTTTAAATGGAACAATTTCGGGAGAGTCAAGTTTTAGTACTGGGATGTTCTGGCTGACTTCCTCTAAGGCAGACTTTCTGGCAAATGTACTGGCAGAGATAACTGCTTTCCTATGTGGGTTATTTGTAATGTTGCTATCTGAAGATTTTATTGGGGGAATGGATGATGACTTACTAAAGTTATTATTGAAAGAATTATGAGATGACCAGAATATTCTACTGTCATTAGTGAAGCGAAGTTTCCGGGTCACCTGGTATTTTCCTTTCTTTTTTTTTTTTTTTT